>APFE030331420.1:25625-54076 GCA_000404065.3 Pinus taeda | reverse complement strand
CTACTCCATACCATCCGCAAGGAAATGGCCAAGTGGAATCTACAAATAAAGTTCTTGAGAGCATCATCACCAAGACTGTTCATCTCCACAAAAGAGATTGGGCAGAGAGGCTTCCTGAAGCCTTGTGGGCCTATAGAACTACATGGAGGAACACAACAGGACATTCTCCCTATGAACTTGTTTATGGGAAAGAAGTCCTGCTCCCCATTGAGTTTCAGATCAAGACCTTCAAGATGGCAGTTCAGTTGGGAATGAGCTTAACAGAAGCCCAAAAGCACAGAATGGACCAGTTAAATGAACTAGATGAAATAAGACAAGATGCAATTCTGAGAACTGATCTAGTTCAACACCAAAGGACCAAATGGCATGATCGATTTATCAAAGAGAAGAAGTTTCAAAAAGGAGATTGGGCGCTACTATTTGATTCAAAGTTTAAGGACTTGAAAGGGAAATTCCAAACTCATTAGCTTGGGCCATATGAGATTGATGAAGTCTTTAGTAATGGAGCAGTCCGAATCAAGACAATTGATGAGTTCCAAAATCCTCTTATTGTGAATGGCCACTGCTTGAAGATCTATCATAAGCCATTCTCAAAAGAGGACTTTGTCAAAATATTTCAAGAAAGTTCTGCAATGAGGCTAGTGGAGAAGAATTCTTCTCCTCCATCAGCCTAATCTTTATTTCTTTTTGTTTCAAAAAAAAAAAAAAATGTGTATAAGCCTGAAAACCAATCTGGGATTGGCAGTCTTATGCAGAAAATATAAGGTGAAAATCAGGGTCACCTGACACTTTATATTTTCCAAAAAAAAATCTCCTTTTCACCATCATTCCATCCTCATTTCATTCCGCTTCACTCCATATTTCATTTCATTTCATCTCACTTCATTCATCCTATCTCACTTCCACCAATAAAGTCCCTCTCAGGACTATTCCATCCAGATCAGTTTGTTCTAATCATCTTTGTGCAGGCAGAAAAGTATTGTTGCAGATTCTGCAGCTCATACCGAGTTTCCACAGCCAATACATTCTGTCTCTGCAAACAAAACAATTTTGTGTTCTAAAGAAAAAAATTTCAAAGGTATCATCATCAAAAGAGCAGCAAGGATACATAGCACCTGTAAGACCAGAAAGCAATCAAAAGTTAGCTACCATAATCAGTAAGGGAATCATATGCAAATATATAAAGGTATGTTCCAAAATTTCTAATCAACAGTTTAATATCATTTTTTCATAGTTTCAAATCATGGTAGGAGTCACTTAATGTAATGATTAACAAGTTATCCCCTTCCTCGTCCACGATCTCACCTCATCCACCTCATCACCCTCCTAACGGTTTCCTAATCCCTACTGATCTGAACGTAATACGAGCTGCTCTTCTATTAATCATTCGTACCTCAGTGACGTATACAGGTGTACCACGGCTCTCAATACGATCATTTCCGCAGCCAAGTGTATGCAGCCACTCAAAGCTCATAAATTTGACCGTTGCACTCGCATGCATAAAACTTGTAGCCGTATTCATTTCTACCCTCATACCACTGGCTTCATTTCATTTTCATACATCGCTCTCGTTTCATTGTAAAATCCCTCTCTGTTTTTCCTCACCTCACTGTTCAAAACCCCGAGTTCTGCACCTCACTGTTCATTACATTACGATTATTGTACAATTGTAATTCCTCTGTTTTCTCGTAGAAGTATTCTCCTCAAACATCCATATCCATTGTCAGAGCTTTAAGTGCAATCGAGAACCGAGAATGGGGAAATTGTTGAGAGCAGAACCGGAGGGTTCAAAGTTTTTAGAGGGTTACCCACAGGTCAGAGAAGCACTGCAAAAGGCCGAATGGCTGAAGTTTATTAAAAAATTTAACGGGTACCATAAGGAAGTGACAAAGGCATTTGCTTGGTCATTTGACGGAAAAGCCGTGGAGGTAGGTGACTTACAGTTCACCTTAACCGAGAGTACCCTGGCCACAGCAACTGAATTGCCTCAAACTGGAGAACGCTAGTTCAAAAATAGGACAGTGGAAGATCAAGAATGGAGAAAAATGCTTAAGAATCCAGGTATGGATACTTCCATTTTTACCAAGGGTATCCCTGTACGTGTCATTAAAGAGGAATGGACTTCATTACTACTTCTTGTTCAAAAAATTTTAACATGTGAAGGCCGTTTCGGTGTCATGTATATATACCATACAAGACTCATGATGCATTTCATGGGAGACAGAGCTATCAATTTACCCTGTTTCTTATTTGCTAGTTTAAAGAAAATGTGTAACACTGTTCAGAAAAATGTGGGAAACATTGAACCCCATTTGTATCACCATGGGCTTATTAAGATTCTAATTGAGGAACAGTTGAAAAATAAAAAGGATACATGGGAGAAGTTTCTCATTAGGAACCATTTTCAAGAGGCAGCTGAAGCCTCTAGTAGCTCTCCTAGGGTACCAAAAAGAAATAGGAGAGGAGGAAAAGAAATTATTGACCAAGAAACTGCGAAAAGGACTGCTGTAGAAACTGCTCCAAAGACTGCCCAAGTAACTGCCAGAGAGGAAAGGAAAAAGG
This sequence comes from Pinus taeda, assembly GCA_000404065.3. Classification (NCBI taxonomy): domain Eukaryota; kingdom Viridiplantae; phylum Streptophyta; class Pinopsida; order Pinales; family Pinaceae; genus Pinus; species Pinus taeda. Next base: position 51,514 of record APFE030331420.1, on the reverse strand, counting down.
GAGTCAGCACTAAAAGACAAAAGGGGGATAAAGGGAAAACCATTTTGCAAGAATCAATTCCTTCACCTGAGCCCTCAATTGAAGAATCCCAAACACTAGCTGACAGATTAGTGCAACTACAAACCACTGCCCTCTCAAAGAGAAAATAAAAAGAGAAACATAGTGCCTAGCAAAAGAGCACTAATGTACAAGTAAGGAGAAGCAGTAGGTTGAAAGGAAAATGGAGTGTGACCAAAGGCAAACAGTCCCATTTTGTTGACTTAGGCACACCAGAAAAGTCTCCAATTCAGCTAGATGTTGAGCCTAGTCCTCCACGAGAAGAAAGTCCCTTCCAGCAAGAGAGAGAAGGCATTTTTCAAGAATTTGAGTTCAGACCAAGACAAACACCTGATATAGACCCTGATCAACAGAAAGCATATGATTACTTGGATACCTTAGAGCAATCTGCTGCCGGTCCAAGCACTATAGTACCTCATGATGAACAGGTCAAATCTCTAAAACAAGAGGTATTTGAGCTGGAAGTCTTGAACCGACACATTAAGCAGGAGAATGAAGCCTTAAAAGAACAGAGCAAAGTGGACAAAATGGTCCATGACAATACAATGCTTCATTTGGGTCTCTGGCAGAAAAAGAATAGAAAATTGAAAAAGAAATGCAAGAAGTTGAGCAGGGCCTTAATTAATTTGAGGTTTAGATGTTTGGTTAAGAAACCAAAAGTAAATATGGCAGTGAGAAGAAAAAGGAGAAGGCTGGATGTCTTGGCAGAGGCATCTAAGCATATAAACTGAGAAATCATGACAAGTTTTGGTTGCATGAGGACATGCAACACCTTCACAGTGGGGGTATGTTGAGCCTCAAACCTGCACTCATTTACCCATCCTCCCAACAACCTTTTTCCTACTTATCTCCTTCTTTTGCATCATTTCCTTCATCAACTTGTTCAATTCATTGTATTATAGGACTTTTTAACATGATTTTCTAACTGTGTTAATGGTTGACTGTTGGTTTATATTTTTTGTTCAAATGCTGCGATTCCGCAGCTGTTACAGGTTTTCCGCAGCCGATCACTGATTCCATAGCTGATCCCAGATTCCGCAGCCATTTTCTTGTTTGATATGATCCAGGTGTCTTCTAGAGAAAAGAGCCACATGGGCAAGTTTGTATGACTGTGTACATGGTACGTGTGCTATCAGCTCAGCCAAACTGGTCGACGACACCCCTGGTCAACGCGGAGGTAGCTTGGGTCAAACAGCAAGGTTGCAAATGGTGGCACGTCTCTGCGTGTTCGGTTGGAGCACGTAAGTCACAACTGGCTTCTCCTTTAGCCACAAAGATTGCAAGGGACCAGAATCCAACACCAGATTTATTAGACCACGATGACCGTTCCCTAGATCCGTGCTCAGTGCTGCTGGACGTGTCCTTTTCCTAGCTGTTAGTTAGCTTCATTTACGCACAGGATAGTTGATGTTCTTGCTATAAATAAAGCATTTCCATACGCTGAATATTTAGTCTGATTTGGTTTAATACTTTGCCGTTATAAACTCTGTTTTGAAGACCTTTTTATAAAGCATTTTACGCTTCCCACTGTGTTTATTATGAGTTGATTTAATTTGAAGAAGACAGTTTTGTTTCTATCCGTGTAGCTGATCTTTTAATTGGTTGAAGTGGATGGAGGGCCCCTTTCTGCTACAACCATTGTACAGTAGCCTTTGAATTTCCTTTTCTGCATTTCTTTTTCTTTACTTGATCATGTATATTAATGTATAGTTTTGAATTATGCTGTTTTGTATTTCTTTAATCTTCATGACTGATCAGTGTGTTTTTACAGCTTTGATTAGGAGCCCGGGACAGTGTGCTTTTACTTCTTTTTAACACTAGTGGCATCTCAAGTGTCTTATCTCAACTGCTGACTTTTTGCTGTGATTTTCATTAGTTACTTGATTAGCTAGTTTCTTTATTTGGTTTACTTTATCAAAGTTTTGTCAAGATGCTAATCTCTTAATGGTTCTGTTTATCATAATGCAATAACTTTTATGGGACCAAAATATTATCTAACTGCAACTTGATTTATTTAGTTTTTAGACTCATATTGCTAATTCACTCCTAACTCTTCTTTTTCACATGATCAATTCAGCTAAAGGCAGAATGTTAAGGGAGAATAAGTAGTGTGATTTGTCATTTAATTTATGGATTACTAGAATAGTGTTTTTCTTGAAGAAAAGTTAATGTAAATATCATTTTTATTTCTATCAGCAGTAAAGGTATTAGACTAGTGTCATTAGTCTTTTGTTTAATGCTTTGCTTTCATTTGATGCTTTAGTTTCATTTCAAGTCATTATTCAAGTTTTCTCTTTAAAATTCAAGAAGCATTTAGAAATCATCACATACACACACATTCACTCACTTGTTTATAACTTCATCACATCATATTAGGAAGATAATTTAGACATAAACTAAAAACGACAAAAAGAACTAGGAAAGGCTACTTAAGTATATATTGTACACTTCACTTCATCAGCTTACGAGCCCCGGGTTGACAATTTATGATAGCAATTTAGAAAACACTAAATTGACCAAACACATCTATCCCAACATCATCCATATGTGTGCTTCCTCAATGTGAAGAGACCATCCCATCAAACTCCAACTCTCGGTGTGCCACATCCAAGTGCATGAAGCAACCTCCATTATATTTGCAATGTGTCATCCCTCAAGTCTGCCATAGAAACAAGCATATACCTGTCTCATCTATCCATGTGTTGCCCATGATCATTGATCAATCAGCTCCCATGTGTCAAAAGTAGTTGAGTCTCGGCTCAACCCATGCCCAAGTGTTGCCACCAAGGCATCATCATCGTCGTAACTCCATCACTCCAAAGTATCTCATATCGATCCTCCACATCAAGTCACTCTTTCAAGCCATTCCCATACATGTACTTGAAAGTATGCACCCCATCCTACATCAAAGTCTTTGACCTTAGCTCCTCACTGCATCAGATCCTTTAAGTCCACCATATATGAAGTCCCCAAAAGTCACAACCATCTCATGTCATCATGAGCTCCATAAGCTATCCCGAACCAACATCTCAGCAAGCATACAAGTCTCGGCCCAAAGGTCTCTGCAAGATGCCTTAGCTCTCCATGTAGTAAGAATGCCCTATAGTCTTCTCACAACTCCATCCAAGTCCATGGTTTTGTTGTACAAGAGTGCACAACCTCTCTATCGGCTCGTACATAAAACATCTCCATGTCACACTAGCAAATCCATCTACACAACATCCCTGCTTTGGCACTCCTCATTGGATGCCCATAAGTGACATCTCTAGAAGTGATCCCACATAATGTCCCTGCATAAGACTTCCATGCTCCTTGTCTCCAACCTGATGTCCATGACTAAGTTGCCATGTAGTCCAACCAAGTAGACCCATCACAACAATCGGTCATCCTCACCCAAGTCTGAAATCTTCTGTCTAGTGAACTCGGTCACCCAACCATATCATCATCACATGAGTCTCTCCATCATACCTCCCCGTTACATAGTATTTTGTCATTGTCCTTGTTACCCCTTCTCCCATACATTGGAGGACCTATTCCGAGACCTATGAGAAGTGACACGACTTGAAATCACCTACTTTGTATCCCTTAAAGTATGTACTCTATATGCCCTGAAGACACCTTCTGCAAAATACCCAAAAATATAGCCCTTTCTCCATTGGCACTGTTCCACAGTGTACTACTCATGCCAATGGGAGAAATCTTCCAAAGAGGGCGTGCCAGCTGGCGCTCTGTCTCAGAGTCGCACTAGTGCCAACCCATTTGGGTAAAGTTTTTAACAAAAAAACTTTCGAAGGTTCCTTCCACCCTATCCATGAACTAATTCCAGTTTGAGTTGGTTTAGTTGGGCTTCGTATCTCCCAAGGAGGAAATTAGTTCTCCACCTCTCATGGAAGCTTCCTAATGATAAGGACAATCCCATGAATCAAGTGGATGGTCTTATCTACTCCTCCTAGCTCTATATAAGCTTGTTCTCTCCACTTTGACAAGCTAGTTGGTAATTCTTAGTTAGTAATTCTACTTTTCAAGCTCCCAAAGTCTGAGAATTGCTAAGCTCATTTTGCAAGAGGTCTTGTGTATCCCTATGAGGGTAAATTTTTAAGGAGGAGATCCATGTCCAAGTGATAAAGGAGAGAAAGGCTTGTTCCCATCCCTTACAGGCTTTGCAAGGTATGTGTTGCTGATTCACCCAGCCAAAGGAGGATTTGATCTCAGAACTTGGTTGTATTCTCTTTTGTTTATCAATAATAATAGATGACTATCATTATGGTTCCACTCATGTGTCTTTATTATGATGTTTGAGTTGTATCCTTTTTGACTGATACATAGTTGCATTTCCCAAATTTTATTCTTGTATTTGTCTTGTTCTTTGCATGTGCAGGTGTCTATTCATGAGGATCGTGAGGATTGTGACCAGCTGAAGTGAAAGAACGGAAGCGACGACTCTTCTACGAATACTAGTGTTGAATTCGAGGTAGGCTCTCATCATTGGCCTTTATTTTGCAATTAGGAACCTGCATGTTAGCGTTGTTTGATTGTTGCTAGACCTCAGTTAGGCTAGTGGGATCAACTTTGTCCGCAGAGGGGATTTACCTTCACAACAATGTGGTGACTCCACTGGGGAGTTGGCTTTTGCCTTGTTTGTTTATCTTGTCTTGTTGTTTGATTCGTAAACTTTAGACGGAGCCTGAAGTCTGGCCAGATAATCTTTGAAACTCTATTGCCTTGCATTAGTGAAGTATATCAACACTACTTCAGTCCATCTCCAGCTTGGTTTGCAAACTGAACGACTTGGGACTAGCCTTGTTCCTTGTTCATTTCCTTGGTTTCTCCCCCTTGTTTTGCTTTCTGGGTTGGATACCTGTGTTGTTTTTGCCTCTTGAGAGTACTTAGGTATTGTTGGTTTAGCCTTGGCTCTTGTGTTTTTTATTTTCCATAGCAAACTCGACTGGCGCTAGTTTATAGCGTGACAGTCGCGCCAGTTGGCGCAAGTTGCACATTGACAACCTGCGCCAATCCTAAAAGGTGCTAGTTGCAGCCTGACAGTCGCGCCGGGCCTGTAAACTTTTGAAGTTTTCTTGGTTCTCAATTTTTTGAGCTTTGGTTTTGTCCTAAGTACCTTTACTAGACTACTTTGGTGTGTTAGAGTGTGATTTGACTTGTTTTGATCGCTACCCTTTAGGTGTTTGCTTTTTTCTCCCGATTTCACATTTCTAGCCCTAGGGCATCTAGTGGCCTTGTGAATCGAGCCTTCCTAAGGTGTTTTGATCTTTTTGTTGTCCAGTCAACTCTCATGTTTTCTCCTTTACACTTGGTTGGTAGTTGTGAGTCATTTGGTTGCGTTATTTAGGTGATTTGCTTCGTCTTCACTTGAATTCTACTTCGTCTCACTTTGAGCCTAGATCACACGGCTCATTGTTGTCTTTGGGATCTTTTTGATTCTTTGGATGTTTGATTTGTGTTTTGAAGAACTGAACATGTGTGCATTGGTTAGAATTTGTTAGTATTATTTCTCAAAAGTTCTTTAGTGCATTTTGCCATTATTGAAAAAGAAAATCTCTTTTGCTTTGAAATAGTTAATGAAAGTTAGGACTTTTCATTTTGATTAGTGGATTAGTGATCTTAAAGGAAAGTTTATTGGTTTACATTAGCTGCATTATGGAAACTCTTTGTTGTTTGTGATCGTTTCGTTTGCATGAAAGCTCTCTAAACTCTTTTGTAATTAGCATTCATCAAATGGAATGACATGTTTTGGCATATAGATGGCACTTAGGGATTTTGGGAAATTACATATGGTAGGACCTGAAAACCAAAACTTAACTCAAGATAAACTTTAAAATAAATCGAATGAACTTAAAAACACATTGGAACATAATGCTCACATTCTAGAGGTCTAGGCTAGAGACGTGCTCCGAAGTCGTTAAACCTAGTCACTTTTGTTCTCGCATTAAGGTTGGGTGATTCCTCCTTGTGTGACTCAACTATGGTCTAGTACGGACTTGTGCTCCCACGTACCATCGCGTATATATGGGGAGACTCCACTAGGTTATCATCCTTGATCCACAGGAAGCCGTGTGTGCCACCTTACAACCCGTAATGCACCGAACACAGCATTCAGGAAGATTGACTGCCGTACGGAAAGTCCTTGGCTTTCATATGATCGCTAAGGTGTATATGTAGTTTTACAAATTGTCTGGTAAACCCCTTGCTTAGTTTCTCCAGAGTAGTCACTTTTTGATCCTTTTCTGACTCCTTAAAAGAAAAGGCTCACTTGAGCATTTGTCACTTCGGGCTCACTAAATATTGGAAGGTGACTAGAGTCATCTTTTGTCCTTTTATCGACTCTTAAAACATGAAAAGGTCAAGTTGTGTCCTAATGTCTTAAAAATTTATTCGACCACGATTACATTTACCTTGTTAGATCTTGTTTACGCTAGTTTTGAGTAGGGTCTTTTATCGTTAGCTTGTCTAGTATTTTTGTTTGATTCAATCATCCTAGCGGATCCATCGATCCCGTCTCCCATCTCGAGTGACCAAGGATCTCCTTTTTCTGCTGCTCCTGAGACACCGGTTTGTGGTGACACTTTTCCTATTATTCCAAGTGTCCAACCGTTAAACTCTCGCGCTCCAGAGGACGAGCTTTACGACTTGTTTTGGAACCCTGTTTGGGAGCCTTCCGAAGAGGATTTTCCCTCTACTCCTATTGGTGTTTCGTCCCTGATGGATTCTTCTGATATGGAAGACACATCTCCTGTATCGAGTGGAACACCTGTTATGTCGAGTATTGAGACTCCCATCCCGGCCACATCCCCAGTCATATCTATGCCCTACACTATTACACCTCTCAGTATTACAGTGCCTGCGTGGTATAGATCTCTGAGGGATGCCATGGGCTCTGCGAGTTCCTCTTCTATGTGGGATAATAACATTGTTCCCACTACGGGACCTTTTGTTTCTTAAGTTCACCATACCGCTGTCATGTTAGTTCCAACCAATCTGACTGTTTGTGTCGTATCGTCGACTCCAGTTGCTAGTGTCGTTACGACATCTTCCGTCGTAACTACTGTTGCCGGCCCATCCCGTGGTCCGGTACGTAGTGGTCAATTGGCACATGCTGCTAGAGTTGTTCATCCTGCAAGCAGTGCCTCGTCTTCTTCTGATGCCATTTCAGTAGGGGGGGCATATTCTCAGTACTTGCATGCTGTCCAAAATCCAGGCGCGCAAGGCCCCTATTATGACCCTATAGGTCATTATTTGTATACGGCATTGCCAGCTCAACCCACTGTAGAGGGTACCATTCCGTTGAATGTCGCTTGGGGTACCACCGGTTATGGTGGTGGCCAATTCCGTCTGGATCAAAGGCAGCCATATCAAGGACCATCATACCAAGGTCAGCGATCCTACACGTAGCCTAATTATGGGCAGCAGTATTATGGTCAAACCTATCCAGGGAAACCTGGAGGCTCGCAAGGACAACCCTACCAGGGACAACCTTCGAACTCTAGTGGTCCATCTTTTACATATCTTGGGCAACCTTCTGGAAACCCGGGACAACCTTATGCTCAACAAGGACAACCTGGACCCCAGCAGGGATACCCTTCAGGTCAACCCTATGGGAATCTGGGAAAACCTTACGTGTAGCAAGGACAACCCTCTACCAGCAAGGCTACCCTTCTGGGCAAGGTGACCAGCCTTGCATGCAGCAAGGCTAGCCCACTACTCAGCCTAGTCAGCCATCTGGTCTACAAGGACAATCTTCGGTTGTGCAAGGACAACTAAACACCCAGCAAATCCAATCTTCTGGGCAAGTAGGTCCATCTCAGATCCAACCAGGACAACCTTCCGGCCAAGTGGCCCAACCTCAGTCTTCGCAAGGATATCTCTCTGGGCCGGCTCAACCAGGAATGCAGATGGTTCCTGCTTCTCAAGCTCAACCTAGTTACCAGCCCCAGAATCAAAATGGTCTCCAGCCATAAGGTGGGTACCAATCCCAACCTTCTTATCAAACGCAGCCTGGTTCCCAGGCTCAATATGGAGCCCAACAACCATATGGATACCAACCACCCCAGGGGAAAAATCAATTTTCCCCGTATCAAAATTACCAACAGCTACAGGCCACCCCTTATCAAAATTACCAGCAACCCAATGTTGCTCCTGCAGGTCAGTATGGTAAACAATGGGGCGCTGGGGGGCAGATCAAGAATCAACCATCCAGTTATAGATATAACCCTTATGGACAAATTTCCTATGGACAAGGTCCTTTTGGACTTGGTCCATCCAGACAAGGTCAATGGGGGCAACCAGCAACTGGATGGAACTCTGGCCCTACCTCATATTCGCAGATGTCCTTCAACCCACAACTACCATTCCTAGCAATGTTGGAACTGCCCAATGTATTGAAATTAACTAATGATCCTATTTTGCATAATCCACAATGGCCACCAGTTCCAACTAAGATACCCGGCGATTGTCCCAAATTCGACGGCAAAGCTAGAGAGGATCCTCAAGCCCATGTAATGACTTATCACCTTTGGTGTTTGTCCAATTCATGGCTTGATGATTCGGTTCGACTTCGCCTGTTCCAAAGGACTCTCACCGGCTTCGCTGCTAAATGGTATATTGAATTGACCCGTGGGTCTTTTTAAGATTTTAATTCATTGGCAATGGCATTCCTCACTCATTTTCAGTTACCCATTCGGTACGAGACGGGAACCCATCTCCTTTCGTCTCTCAAGTAGGACACGGCTACGCACATCTCTGATCATATACATGAATGGAGAAGGTTTCGTCGGTTGATCAAGTTTTGGATTCCTGATCAACTCCTCACCGATTGGTTCACAACTTCCTTTGTCCCTAAGATCACACGGGACATTGCCATGGGAGGTTGCGTAACTAAAGAGCAAGCTATCGCGCGTGCTCAGTACCTTGACTTAGTTTATTCTCAGTCAGGTACTTTATATGAGTATTTTCCTGATGCCCTGAGACTCAATACATCCAAGGATCCACCAAAGCCATCTATTGATGGAGTTATTGGCTCTGTAAATCTGTCATCCAAAAAGTCATCCTCGAACCCTGGGAAGCAAAAATCGAATGCTTCTAACGAAAGCACTTCTCAGGGTGGTTCGAATTCTGGAAGTACTTCCGAGGTTAACGTCATCCAGTCCACCACGGCGAGTAAGACCTCGAAAGGAAAGAAAAAGGGGAAAGCAAAAAATAAGTCTGAGCAACCTAAATAGGACTCCTCCAAACCTCCATCTAAGGAAGGATCCAAGCACAAACCCAAGTATCCTTGTCTCATCTGTGATGAGGATCACTACACCAAAGACTGCCCAAGGCGGTCCGAGGTTAGTCGTTTGTTGAAAGGTGCCCCTGGGATTCCTGCGGTTCTAAAAGAACCTTTCCCCTCTCAACAGACTCAAATGGTGGTTGATCCATCTTCATCTTCTTCTCCCTTTGGTTCCCAAGTCTTCATGGCTGGATCCATTCCCGTTCATGTAATGACTCGAACAAAGGAGTATCCATCGTTCACCGGGAAGGAGCCCGAGGTTCCCTCAAGCGCTCCTTCGTCCAGCTCTGGTCCACTCCATATCGAGAGACCGAGTACTGAGACGACCATCTGACCCCCTCCCAAAGGAGTACTCAGGAGATCATCTTACAACCCAAATGCTCGTGCTGCTCAGCACTATAGCATAGTTGAGGACTTAGTGCAGGCTCCGTCAGCTATGTCCTCCTTATAAGTTCTCCAGAGCTGCCCCCCTGAGAGGAATTCCCTGCTGTCAGCCATCAGTGGCATCGACCCGACAGATTCAGATCTGATTACCTTTGATCTCGAGAGCCATGTCCCAAGGCTACCTCATCAGATCGCTTTTCTCATACAAGTCATCATCAATTCAAAAACGATCCATCGTATAGTTATTGATGAGGGCGCGTCAACTTGCATCATGTCTATTGCTTGTTGGAAATTGATCAGGTCTCCGACTTTGAGCCAATCTCCCATGATGTTGGAAGCCTTTGATGGGAGAGAATCTTGTCCCTATGGTATTCTTCAACGATTTCCGATTACTTTAGAAGGGAAAACCATTGAAGTAGAAGTTGAGGTCGTTGACGCAAATCTTACTTACAACCTCCTTCTGGGCCAGAGTTGGACGTATGCCATGCATGCCATGGCTTCATCCCTCTTCCGTGTCATTCGTTTCCCTCACCAGGGGAAAATTGTCACGGTAGACTAGCTCTCCTTCTTCTCTTCTTCTTCTGAAGGCAATGTGCCTTTCGTGGAGCATACCTCCATCCCTTACGAGAGTGTGGGAGCTGGGATTTTCAAAGACCCTACCCTCATGGGTGTCTTTTCTCTCCCACCTCTGAACCTTGCTTCGCTCGGCTTGGTTTCTACTTGTTCTCATCCCTCATTGCACACTATTGCAACCCTCGGTCCCTCTGCACAAGGGGGCATTGCTCCTCTAGCTTGTAAACCTCGCTCGGCCAGAGGGCATGGGCAGATCATCAGGGCTGTTGATCATTTTATAAAACAGGCCGAGACGACGCCTACGTTATCTAGGCCAGTTATGCAACAATGCAATAAGGCAAGTCCTGAAATGGGCTTGACTTGAACCAAGCATCATGAGTGCACTCTCTTTTTTGTACATACGTGTGCTTTCAGCAAGTGTGTTGTGTGTGCATGTTTTTATATATTTATCTTGGTATGTCGACGTGATTGCCGTTATTGTGTCTTTTGCTTCTTGAACAGATGTCTGGATCGCCTTACGTTGGTTTCACTGATGGTGCTTCCCACAGTACACGCAGCTTGTCATCTGCGGCATGGGTGATCTACGATCCTCATGGTGAGTTAGTAGATATTCAAGGGGTTTTTCTAGGTTGTACAACAAACAATGTTGCTGAATATAGTGCTGTGATTGAATTATTAGCTGAGGCGATTAACCTCGGCATTCGTACATTGGTTGTGAACTTGGACTCTCAACTTGTAGTCCATCAAATCAACGGGTGTTATTCCGTAAGAGATCATCGGATTTTAAGGTTGTATTTACGTGTTAAGTTATTAGAAAGGGGTTTTGATTTCATTACTTATCAACATATTCCAAGATGACTTAATACGTTAACCGATGCATTAGCTAATTATGTGTTGGACAGGCATTTGCATAATATGTGATTCAACATAATACAAGAAGCATAAAGTACAATAAGACCATAAAACATATGTATATATATATGTGTGTGTGTCCAGAATGTTTGCACCCCGTGCATCATCAAAAAATAATACATGTTTGTCTGAATACATCCGGAGACAACATGTCTCTCAAAAAATATGCATGAAAAGAAAAGCCTAGATATCTAGTCTCGGTGGTGCTCATGATAGCACGTCATCATCTGCAGTAGACGCCTCAAGAGCTGGTGGATGTGAATTGGAACCCCTACTGTGTGCCTCTGGTACGCTAGCGGGACATCCACTAGCCGAGCATAATTCGGGATCCCTCAAGTGATAGCCTCGAGGTTCTGGATAAGTTCCCCTCTGTGACCGCCCTCCTCCTGAGGATTTGCTCCTGCTGCTGCTGCTACTGGATGTCTCCTCGCAACGGAAGACAAGCCAGCTGGACGCTCTGGGCCAACCTCTGCATATGCATATAAAGATCATTAGGACAAGCATGTACTAAACAAAAAAATCATAAAAATATAAAATCAAAAAATGAGGACGTACCAATATCCTCGTCCCAGTCCTCTCCGTTCGGCAAGGGAAGGTCAGGGTCTCTAGTGAAGTCTATCCTCGCATACGGCCAGTCTTCGACCATGATCAGTTGGGGGCGAAGCCACCCGAAGAACTCCAGTCTGAAGGACATCTGTTGGCCGCCACCACCCCTCGACATCAGTGCCACCGATCGAGCCATCCTCGGCTCTCGAGGTGCTGGGTCTACCACAAAGGCCCCTTGGCCCTGGAAGCTTGGCACACGTTCTAGGAAGAATGTAACCAAGATGGAACCATACCCGAACTGTTGCAGCTTGCCCCGCTTGGCCTTTGTCAGCTGCCTCTTCATATTGGTCATCACCGCTGACGCCCAATTGAAGATCGTCGGGCTAAGGCACTCTATCGCTAATAGTAGGTGGTTCTTTGTAGCTTCATGGGGTGCTTTTGCCCTCGCAGCTCGTGTAAGAGTGAAAAGTAAGGCTCTCAGTGTCAGATCCTGAACAGTGGAGATGTCCACCTTCGAACTATCCTGCCCATATCTTGCCTCCGGGCAAATTCGAGCCTTCACCTCATCCATCTTCTCCCCAGATGGCCTGCTCCCAGTCAACTGAGGCACCGACCCTCGTCGCAACAATCCTATCAAGAAGTAGACATCTGATACGTCCAACTCCAGTACCTGATCTCGTATCTGGAACACCTGTTCCTCTACGTCCCATAAGTCGATCAAATACTACAGAAGTTATGGCTAAGCTCGCAAATAGGATAGCATGAAGAATTTTTTGAGCCCACATGCTCTCAGAGCTTCCATGCAATCCTCGTCAGCTAGGGAAAATGTTTCCACTTGGTCATGTTCCCGTTCCCTCCACGTCATCACCATTTTTGCGGATCACCCTGTAAATACAAGTCAAAATTATGCATTAGACCCTCACACAACTTGAAATTGTAGAAAAATTGGTTTTAAATTTGTTGAAATTGGCCTAAAAATGCGTGCGGCCGTTGGTGCCCATGGGCGCATGCCCTATGGGAAATTTTCCCCATTAGCGGGGGTCCGTGCCCGAAACCCGTGCCAATGGGCGCAACCCCTAAATTTCAAATTCCTCCCATAGGAAATTAAAATGCAATAAAAAACAAATTCCAAATGGATGAAAATGAAGCTAAGGACAAGACCGATTACCTAGCACTGACGACACTCGAAATGGTCCACTGGATTGGTCACAATCGCCAACTGAAGGTCGCACTCCAAAAAGCCCTAATGTCGTTCTCCAAAGGTAAAAAGTGAAAAGTAATTTTTATTTTACCATTTTCACCATTTTATAGCTTTTTGACCCTAACTAGGCCTTAAAAAGTCATTTTATGAATATTTTCATGGATATTTGTGTCAAAAATGGGTTTTACGCCGACTTTTTGTGCAGCGGCAGGTATTTATGGAGCTTTCATGGCGAAACGAGTTGTATTTTATACTTTTTTAGACTCGGTAAATAAACGAAAAAGTCACTTTGGAGTCATATTTTGCTCTTTTCTAACTCTCTAAACGTGAAAAGAATGTCGAGTTTGTCCTCTCGACTCGTTAAATGGACATGAGAGGCGGTCGTCTTTAAACCCTTTTCCGACCGTTTAAAAACGAAAAGATCGTTGGAACCTTGTCCTTTTTGGTTCGTTAACGGTCATGAAACGACATGGTTTTGATCACTTTTTTACTTTTTCAGATGAGAGTCTCACTACTTATGAAAATTACTCCTCAGTCGTAATGATCGGGCGGTTGTTTTGAGCATGGTTTTATACTTTTTCGGGCTCGAGAGACACAACTTTACGAAAAAGGACACCCCTGAAGTTTCCTTTTCGCTATCTTCTCAAACTCTCTAAATATGAAAAGACGTCGGGTTCTTCCTTTGTCAGACTCGTTAAAAATTCATGACATCGGATTCCGTCGTGATGATGCCTCTCAAGCATATGCTATCCCCGTCAAGCTTTCCATCCAAAAATAACCGGGGTACTCGTCAGAAATGGTGGGGGAATAAATGAACCATAATCATCATAGTGTCGGCAGTATGTCACTCTTGAACATGGCACTTGTCTGCATTCGTTTCTGGGTGGGGACATCTCATCTTGTTTCACACTTGCCTCCGTGGGTTTGGGTTATCCTATTTGACCATTCATATACTCATCGCCTTGTCACCATGACCCTTGATCATTTGATATCAAATACTTCCAAGTCCACTGTCATGCCGCCGATATGTTCAAGAGAAGTTGACCTCTGCAGAATATTCAACCTCCCTCTGATGCTTCACACAAAACATTTTATCCTTGTCTGTCTCGTGTCGATGATGTGGGAAACATTATGGCCCACCTTCAATCAAGGTCACTTCCTATCGACTTCAGCTCATTATCTAGGAAGTTGACTTAGAGACTCCCTTCAGGTACCTTGGAGCCTGCATGCCCCAATAGCAGGTTCTTCATGTTCGACGCGAGGTTTTCATCATTTGCCTTCGATTGGATGATTCTACAGGTGTTAGACACCGGCTCACTGATTTGCACGCCGTGGATTATACCTATAGTACCTTGAGGACCATTGTCATTACTGGTGGTACCTCTCGCGTCTGTTAACAGTTTACATTATTGACTGGTAATCAGACGATGTTCTCGCATGTTCGACTTCGACTCCCATATTCGCATGCTTGAACTTGTACTTTGTTCAGGTCGAGTTGGAGCGCAAGACCCTGGATTTTGTATGATGAGATCCAGGCTACATTTTGTGGATTATTATAATCACTACATGACTCATTCACTGGATGGCTGCGACCATGCCTGAGTCCATTCATTGATCCTCATCAGATGGCTGTGTCCATACCTGGGATCCAGATTTTTATGTACTCTGCTATGGATGGCTGCGCCCATACCATGTACATCATGTATTTAAGATATCAGTTGTATTTCGTGTAGGTTCTCTAGTGGCTATGTTTTCAGTCGACCATGTTCTTGTAAAGCACTTCACCCCTCTCTCTCTCGGGCTTCATGCTTTGTGGGGCATCTGTTACACAATATTTTGTCACCGTCCCTGTTACCCCTTCTCCCGTACATTGGAGGACCTATTCCGAGACCTGTGAGAAGTGACATGACTTGAAAACACCTGCTTTGTATCCCTTAAAGTATGTACTGTATATGCCCTGAAGACACCTTCTGCAAAATACCAAAAAATATAGCCCTTTCTCCATTGGCGTTGTTCCACAGTGTACTACTCGTTCCAATGGGAGAAATCTTCCAAAGAGGGCGCGCTAGCTTGCGCTTTGTCTCAGAGTTGCACTAGTGCCAACCCAGTTGGGTAAAGTTTTTAACAAACAAACTTCCGAAGGTTCCTTCCACCCTATCCATGAACTAATTCCAATTTGAGTTGGTTCAGTTGGGCTTCGTATCTCCCAAGGAGGAAAGTAGTTCTCCACCTCTCATGGAAGCTTCCTAATGATAAGGACAATCCCATGAATCAAGTGGATGGTCTTATCTACTCCTCCTACCTCTATATAAGCTTGTTCTCTCCCCTTTGACAAGCTAGTTGGTAATTCTTAGTTAGTAATTCTACTTTTCAAGCTCCCAAAGTCTGAGAATTGCTAAGCTCATTTTGTAAGAGGTCTTGTGTATCCCTATGAGGCTAAATTTTTAAGGAGGAGATCCCTGTCCAGGTGATCAAGGAGAGAAAGGCTTGTACCCATCCCTTACAAGCTTTGCAAGGCATGTGTTGCTGATTCACCCAGCCAAAGGAGGATTTGATGTCAGAACTTGTTTGTATTCTCTTTTGTTTATCAATAATAATATACGACTATCATTATGGTTCCACTCATGTGTCTTTATTATGATGTTTGAGTTGTATCCTTTCTAACTGATACATAGTTGCATTTCCCGGATTTTATGCTTGTATTTGTCTTGTTCTTTGCATGTGCAGGTGTCTATTCACAAGGATCGTGAGGATTGTGACCAGCTGAAGCAAAAGAACGGAAGCGACGACTCTTCTATGAATACTAGCGTTGGATTCAAGGTAGACTCTCATCATTGGCCTTTATTTTGCAATTAGGAACCTGCGTGTTAGCGTTGTTTGATTGTTGCTAGACCTCATTTAGGCTAGTGGGATCGCCTATGTTCGCAGAGGGGATTTACCTACACAACACTCCCCTACCAAAGATTCCACCAAGACTTGCTCTTGGTCTCGGCCATGAGAAGTCCACCCAAGAGTGTGCCCTCCAATCTGTCCATGAATCATGCCAGGCACTTAGTCAATGTGACTAAAGCATGACCCATTCCTCCGCAATGATCATCACGTTCCACCCTTGTCATGGGCCTTTGTACCTTCTACCATAAGGTCACAAACAACCCCAACAAGTTTTGTAATAGTCAACAATCCTTGCTTCTCCATACAAGGTCTCATCATAAACATCCATGGTAAGATGCTTCCTAGCATCGGCAAACTGGCTTTGCCCTTCCCTGCATATGACCCATCTACCAAATGCTCAAGTGAAACACAAGTATCAATAGTACTTACATCATCATCATCATGAGGTTCCTCCATGAGAGTACCCTCATCAATACATGTCTGCAAACTACACGATCCTAGTCCAACTTGATCAATCTCAAGCTCATCCTCGATCATGATCATGTCTGCAACATCTTCAACTATTATCATGGCTTCCTCTTCCTTATCAAAACAATCTGCAACTTCATCTTGCTGCATTTTCCATCCAAGTTGAAGAAGCTCGTCTTCAACATTCGTTTCCAAGACTACAAGCTTCTCTTGAATCCGAGGATTCTCTTCTTTCATCTGCTCCAACCTGTATAAGGTAAGGAAGAGCTTCCCTTCACATTCTTCCAGACCTGCCATGTCTTGTCGCACGTCTTCCCTGGTTCACACTTCGTTTGGTCCACAGACACCCAAACCGTGTATACTTGCCCACACGCAATCCCACTTGCCAACTCTTGGAAAACGCCCAAATCGTGTGAAACAACACATAGTACCGCCTGCCTAACTCTATGACCTCTGGTTCCAACCTTCACCAGTTTCACTCAGTTCCCTGCAACCATGAACCGACTCTTGTTCCACTTGTATGTGAAACTAGCTTCCTTCACCTGCAAGTACCTGCTTCCATTGTCATCAACCCGACCATCAGCCTGCTCTGATACCAACTGTCATGATAGTGCAGTCGGATCAGCACTTCATTCGCAAGCTTCACCAGGTCTGATACCAACTATCACGCCCCCAGGCCTATGGTAGTCTTCCAACCATGCTAAGCGAGGTGCGGCACTACAAACTGTTTTCTTTTCACCAATACTTACGATTGTAGACTATGCCTAACCACTTATTCCTACTTAGTTTTTTATTCTCAACCAAGTATTATTAATGTGCCTTTATACCGATGAACACCCATACACATTCATTATCAACAACATTATACAAGAGAAATGCACAACAGTATAAAGGGAGGGGCAACTCCCTGCAATATGAGTCTTCCCGATATCAATATATTATACAATCTTTATTTTTACAATGCACAAGTTAAATCTTGGGAAACCCCAAATTTACACAGCCAATTTTTCATAACTTTGGTAAACTCAGTTGCCTAGCTCATCGACACCTCTGCACGGTCGCTGCATGACTCACCAACCCTTCGTCCACCTTGTCGCATGATCGTGTTGTTTTCCCAACTCGGGTGCACCTCCAAGTCGCCACACATGGGCGTCTCCAACCGAGACACACCTCCGTCCACAATCTCAACACTACACCAAGTCATCGTGCACACTTGCACGATGGGCAGGCACTCACCCGAGTCGCCAAGACACCCGTACCAAATCGTCGCACAAACCGGGTGCCATGCATCCATTATGCATGCCTCACCCAACCACTGGGCGCACCTTTGCCCACACCTTTGCCCACACCTTCGCCCAACACCAAGTGCAACCTTCCACTGTGCGACTAGCTCAAGAATGAGCGCATGAGATCTGCGCCTTCACCTTCTTGTATTGCGCACTTAGAACTGTGCACTCCCTTCTCCTTGTGCGAAGATGTCAAGTGATTATTCGAAGATGTTAAAATGCGCAATGCTATCACAATATATACCAAGGTGTGGGGGCTAAGCCTGGCACCCAGCCGACTTGCCCAACACTTGCGCACACCCCTTACTCCAATGCCAAATGCCCACAACATATGTCGGCTTGCCTTCCATCAGAAGTCGGCCTCCAAACATATCGTTCACCACTCCCATGCGTATATATGCCAATGCTCTCGTTATTATTGTCGCATATGTTCATCGCATAATCAAGGTGATCGTCGCATAACTTGTCGCATAAGTGTCACACAACCGCAGCTCGCCCTCCAACCGGTCGCTCGCCCATGGTCTCACATCACCTGAACACGGTCGCACTTCGGGCAAAACCGTAGGATGTTACACATCCAAACGAGTTCACATGGATGCCCTCGCCCGACCTGCCCGAACGAGTTCACATGCACGCCCTCAAACGACTCACCGAAACGAAGGGACAAGGGAGAACCAGGCAAACGAGCTACACAAACGTGCATAAAGCCAATCTCAGGTCACAACTTAGCATTTTTTGATATGGGCTTGTTTTCCCGGGCGCACCCTTGCCTGACCTGCCCGACCGAGTTCACATAGACACCCTCGCCCGACCCGCCCGAACGAGTTGACACACACGCCCTCAAACGACTCATCGAAACAAAGGGACAAGGGAGAGCTGGCCAAACGAGCTGCACAAACGTGCACAAAGCTAACCTTGGGTCACAATATGCATTTTTGATATGGGCCCATTCTCCCGTGCGTTCCCTCAGCCGACCCGCCCAAACGAGTTCACGCGAATGCCCTCACCCGACCCGCCCGAATGACCCACCTGAATGAGTTCACACGGACACCCTCAAACGACCCACACAAACGAGTTTTCATGGGTGCCCACATGACCGAAATGAAGGGACAAGGGAGAGCTAGGAAAATGAGCTGCACGAACGTGCACAAAGCCAACCTCAAGTCACAACTTAGCATTTTTTATACGGGGCAGGCGCCCGAATGAGTTCACATGGACGCCATCACCCGACCCGCTCGAATGAGTTCACATGGACGCCCTCGCTAGACCCGCCTGAACGAGTTAACATGGACACCCTCAAATGACCCACCCAAATGAGTTTACATGGGTGCCTGCATGACCGAGACAAAGGTACAAGGGATAGCCGGGCGAACGAGCACGAACATGCACAAAGCCATCCTCGGGTCACAACTTAGCATTTTTGATATGGGCTTGTTCGCCTGGGCACGCCCTTGCCCAACTAGCCCGAACGAGTTTACATGGACACCCTTGCCCGGACAACCCGCCCAAATGAGTTGACATGGACGCCCTCGCCCGACCCGCCCGAACGAGTTGACACGAACGCCCTCGCTCGAACAAGTTTACATGGGCGCCCACACTACTAAAACGAAGGGACAATGGAGAGGAAGGAAAATGAGCTTCAAAAATGTGCACAAAGGCCACCCCAGGTCACAACTTAGCATTTTTAATATGAGCACGTGTGCTTGGGTGCGCCCTCATCTGAATGAGTTTGCACGGACACCCTCGCCCGACCGGCCCGAACGAGTTGACACAGACGCCCTCGCCCGACCTACCCTGTTATGCCCCCAATTATTTTTGCATTAAATTGGCCAGGTACGGTACCACCTAAGTAACCAACATTTGCCATTATTGAATTACTTTACGAACTACGCCTTCAACATTCATTATAAACATTAATAACATCATAATGTGCAGAAACCATTATAATAAAGACATGTTAAACAACAGCTTGAACACAACCATATGCAAGAGAACTTCTTTTATTATATATATGAGAATTTATACAATGACCGGGAGCTGGGCTCAACTAGCATTTTACCCAAGTCGGGTGCCACCTGTGCAAGAGCGCATGGTGGTCTCACCCAACACTTAACCAAATTTACAACATACAACATCACAAGTTCATTTGTCAACGGGCGAGCGCGCCCGTGCACGACCCACTCCCGGCACAATCCAACTCGCACCAACAATCACTAGCGGACAGGCGCCCTACTGCACCCTCCACCCACGCCTCAACCACAAAGCCTTCGTGCAAAACTCCGTGTGGGCTACCCGGTGGGCGAGCGCATAGCGCTGCACCTTACCGTGGCTCCCCTTCACCCTTCTTCACACTTCTTGTTCGTAGATGAGTGACTTTCATTCGTTGTAATGTCAATCCACATCACCAACATTTATATGAAGTCTTGTGTGGAGGGCACCCCATGGCCGACCTCTCCACTAAACGTGGTTATGATGGAATGAAGCCCCTCCACAAGGTTAGCTCGCCCATCGCAACACCACACACCCACACGCCATATAAACTCATGGAAACGCCCTAGCATCCACATATGTGCCTACCCTTGTCACTCCACGTGCCATTGCATGTGCTAACCACATCGCACGGAGGTAAGGATGCGTGCCCGGCTGCCCGATGACTGCGGGTTGTTACATCCTTACCCACTTGAAATCATTGTCGCCCTCGACAATCTCGACTGCCTTAGTATCTTTCGTTCATACTTCCCAATCTTCTTCTTCCATCTCCAAAGTGAGTCCTTTGATTCCCAGCTATCCTCTTTCGGTGCATTCTTCCATCTGACAAGATACTCCCATTTAATGTGGCAACCAATCCCTATAGTTCTGAAGCTCAAAATCTTCTCTAACTCCAATCCTGGTTTATCCACAATCCCGACTGGTCCTCTTGGCGGTTCATCTCTCTTTGGATGATCAACATCAAGTCTGCATATCTTCAATTGACTAATGTGGAAAATTGGATGCTTGATGTGCATATGGTGCAGAAGCTCCAGCTCATAAGCAACTTCCCCCACTCTGTTCTTCACCTAGAATGGTCCCTCATACTTTTGTGTCAGTTTGCTTGCAGTCCCCTTGGCTAGTTGAAACTGCTCTCCGGTAATCCTAAGAAACACCATATCTCCCACACTGAAGTGCACATCCCATCTTCCCCTATCAGCATACTTCTTCATTCTCCTTGCAGCATCATGCAAGCGCAACCGTGCCAACTACAAGGTCTCCTCCCAAGCCTTCATGAACTTCTTCGCATGAGGACTCCTCAAAAAACCCCCTGTCACTACGGTATGTGATGCAACCGACATCTGGCCATTCACCAACTCAAATGGAATGTACCTTGTCGCAGAACTCTTTTGAAAATTGTAGCTAAACTGTGCAATATCCAAGAGTTCAGGCCAATTCTTCTAATCAGCCGTCACATAATGTTGCAAGTAGTCCCCGAGCAATGCGTTGATTCTCTCGTCTGTCCATCTGTCTGCGGATGGTAACTCGAACTCTTCAACAACTCTGTCCCGACTAGATTGAACAATGTGGTCAAAAATCTACCTGTAAAACGCGGATCTCTATCTGACACAATGCTCAATGGAATCCCCCAATACTTCACTATGTTCTTAAAGAACAGCTCCGCAGTCTGCTTGGCTCCACAAGGCATCTTTGTAGGAACAAAGACAACATACTTGGAAAAACAATCAACCACGACCATGATCCCATTATACCCCTGAACCTGTGGTAACTGAGTGATGAAGTCCATCGAGACACTCATCCATGGCCTCTTAGGAATCAGTAAAGGCTGCAACAGTCCTCCTTGTCTCTGAGTATCCGATTTGTCTCGCTGACAAATGATGCATGTATGTACATACTCCTCCACATCCTCTCTCCTGAATCGTTTACCAAAAGAATCCTCTCTCCAACAATGCCAAAGAATGACACTGCCCTGGGTGGCTAGCCCACGGAGAATCGTGGCACTCCTTCAAAAGGTGCCTCTTGAGTCCAGATGACTTTGGA
Source organism: Pinus taeda (assembly GCA_000404065.3). NCBI lineage: Eukaryota > Viridiplantae > Streptophyta > Pinopsida > Pinales > Pinaceae > Pinus > Pinus taeda. Next base: position 29,883 of record APFE030331420.1, on the reverse strand, counting down.
ACATAGAGTCGGTTTCCAAAGAACAAGAACCCATCTCGTAGAAAGAACTTTCGTGTCTTTCCCTCCTTTATCCGCTTCACTATAATTTGTGCCAAAGTATTGGTTTCAACACTTTCCTTGAGTTTATTCTGTATCTCTTCTGACATCTGAACCCGACTTCTACTCCTTGCTGCCCGGTCTTCACCTAACAATGCTGCAAGTTGTCCCTTCCTACTAAGGGCATCTGCTAGCGCATTGTATCTACCTGGTCTATACTCAATAGACATGTCGAATTCTGCCAAGAAGTCCTACCAACGAGCTTGCTTCGCAGAAAGCTTCGATTGTGATGCAAAATAACTTGCTGCAATGTTGTCAGTCTTGACAACAAATGACTTCCCAATCAGGTAATGCCTCTACACATGAATACAGTGAATGATCGCAGTCATCTCTTTCTCATGAACCGGATACCTTCGTTCTCTATCCTGCAACTTCCGACTCTCATCTACCACCGGATGCCCATCCTGCATAAGAACCCCTCCTATGGCAAAATCTGAAGCATCAGTGTGTACCTCAAATGGTCTCCTGAAGTCAGGCAACTTCAGTATCGGTGCTCTAACCATCCTCCTCTTCAAGTCATCAAATTCCTTTTGACATTTATCCGTCCAACACCACCTCTTGTCTTTCTTCAATAAGTCTGTCAGTGCCGATGTCACCTTGGAGTACCCTTCAACAAACTTCTGTTGGTAGTTGGTCATGCCCAAGCACACCCTCATCTCATGGACATTCTTCTGTTCAACCCAGTCCTCGATCGTCTTCACTCTGCTCGGCTCCATCCATATGTACCCTTGACCAACAATATGCCTAAGGAACAGAATCTTGATCTGAGCGAACACACACTTAGACTTCTTCAAGAACAACGGATTTGCTCTCAGTGCCTCAAACACCATCACCAAGTGCTTCTTATGATCCTCCATGTTGTCACTGTACACCACTATATCATCCAAGTACACTACTACGAACGAATTCAAGTATGGTCGTAGAACATCATTCATCAAAGTCCAAAATGTAGCAGGAGCATTGCACAAACCGAATGGCATAACAAGGAACTCAAAGCTACCATACCTTGTTACTATCGCGGTCTTCTTCTCGTCTCCCTCACCTATGCGCACCTGATAATACCCATGCCTCAAGTCCAGCTTGGAAAACACTCGGCCTTTCACAAGCTTGTCAAAGCAATTAGTAGCCAATGGCAAAGGATACCCGTTCCTTACCGTCTGCTTGTTCAATGCACGGTAATCATAGCACATCCGTAGTTCATTCGAATCCTTCTTCCGCTGGAACAATACCGGAGCTCCATAAGGGACCTTGAAGGTCTAATGAAACCTGCATCAACTAACTCCTTTAGTTGTCGTTTCAATTCCTCCAACTCAAGTCCTGATAAATGATAAGGTGCTTTAGCCGGGGGTTGCTTCCCTGGTTCAAGCTCAATGCTATGGTCCATTGCACGCCTTGGTGGAAGTTTCTTTGGCAGCTCATCAGGCATCAAATCCACATACTTGGTCAGCACTTCAGAAATCTCGGCTGGAATAGGCGTCCCCAGTCCGTCACCTTCAACTCCCTTGAACATCACCGCATATGTCTCCATATCTAACTCCTTCATAGCCTTCTCCAAACTCAGTGCAGAAACATGCTACACCTTGACTTCCCTCCTTTGCCTATGAGTGGGAAAAGTCCAAGTTTGTGACTGTCCAACCAGCACCACCTCATCACAGAAGGGGAAAACAATAGCCCTATTTCCCTTCAAAAAATCATGTCCAAGTATCATATCAAATTCATTCATCTCCATCACCGTGATGTCCAACTAAACCTTCCAGTATTTTATCTACACCGACACTTCGTGTGCCAAACCCACCACCTTAGCTCTAGAGTTCACTGCCTTGACTTCCATATTCAATGGGAAGATCATCAGTCCAACCTCTTTTTCCAACCGTTTCGTCATGAAGTTATGAGTGGCCTCCGTGTCCACTAGAGCTTGAATGGTCTTGCCACAGACCATCAAGTCCACAAAACCAAGACTGTTCATCCATGATTTCTCCATAACTTTTCCCTGCATACATATCTGTTCTCTGCGTTCATCACCAAGCAATGGCTTCACCACCTGTGAACCTGCTTTGATACCACCTGTCACGCACCCAATTCTTTTTGCGTTAAATTAGCTGGGTGCAGCACTGCCTAAGTAACCAGCATTTTCCATTATTGACTTACTTTACGAACTACGCCTTCAACATTCATTATAAACATGAATAACATCATAATGTGTGGAAACCATTATAATAAAGACATGTTAAACAGTAGCTTGAACACAACCATATGCAAGAGAACTTCTTTTATTATATATATGAGAATTTGTACAATGAGCGGGAGCTGGGCTCAACTGACGTTTTACCCAAGTCAGGCGCCCACCCGTGCAAGAGCGCACAGTGGTCTCACCCAACACTTAACCAAATTTACAACATACAACATCACAAGTTCATTTGTCAATGGGTGGGCATGCCCGTGCACAACCCATGCCCAGCACAATCCAACTCGCACCAAAAATCACTGGCAGGTGGGCGCCCTACCACACCCTCCTCTCGTGCCTCAACCACAATGCCTTCGTGTAAAACTCCGTGTGGGCTACCTGGCAGGTGGGCGCATAGTGCTGTGCCTTACCGCGGCTCCCCTTCAACCTTCTTCACACTTCTTGTTCGTATATGAGTGACTTGCGTTCGTTGCAATGTCAATCCACATTGCAAACATTTATATGAAGTCTTGTGTGGAGGGTGCCCCATGGCCGACCTCTCCACCAAACGTGGTTACGATGGAACAAAGCCCCTCCACAAGGTTAGCTCACCCATCACAACACCACACACCCACATGCCATATAAACTCGTGCAAATGCCCTAGCATCTGCATATGTGCCTACCCTTATCGCTCCACGCACCATCGCATGTGCTAACCGCATTGCACAAAGGTAAGGGCACGCACCCGACTGCCCGATGACTGCGGGTCATTACACGCCCGAATGAGTTGACACAGACACCCTCGCCCGACCTACCCGAATGCATTTGCATGGACGCCCTTGCCTGAATGACCCACCTGAACGAGTTTTGCACGGACGCCCTCGCCCGAACAAGTTTGCATAGACACCCTTACTCAACCCGCCTGAATGAGTTTGCACGGACGCCCTCTCCTGAACGACCCGCCTGAATGATTTTGCATGGACGCCTTCTCCCAAACGAGTTTGCACATACGACCCTACTCGACCTGCCTGAATGAGTTTACACGGACGCTCTCGCCTGACCCGCTCGAACGAGTTTGGGCACCCTCAAATGACCCGCTTGAACGAGTTTACATGGCAAACGACCTTCCCGAATGAGTTTACACGAGCGCCCTCAAACGACCTGCCCAAACGAGTTTACATGGCAAACGACCCACCCGAACGAGTGTTTACACGACAAATAACCCGCTCGAACGAGTTTACATGGGCTCCGACACACGACCAAAATGAAGGCACAAGGGAGATTCGGTAAAATGGGCAGCCCAATCGTGCACAAAGCCCACTTCCAGTCACAACTTAGCATCTTTTATATGGCCACGTTTTCCCTTGGCACCGTCACATGACATGACACGACCCGACCTGACCCAACCCGACCTGCCCCAATGCATTTGCACGGGCACCTTGTTATCAGGAATAGTGTCCACTCGAATGCTATTATTCCCATTAAGATTGGTGGCTATCTTAGAAACAAACAAGTAAAGTCTACTTTCGCTTTCCTTTATGAAAATAGATAGGAGTGGAACAAAGGAGACTAACCTTAGTCTTGCGCTTGATTTCCTCCCCTTCCTGATAGAGCTTTGCTGCTTCTGCTTTGTCTGCCTAGCTATAGAGCACCTGTGGAATCACAACAACATACTACTATCAAAGAACAAAGATCTATATTCATAAATAACACAGGACTAGATGTGTGTTAACCATACAAATGCATATATAATGAAATATACAATAATATGGAGGAAAACTTGAATAGCTTTATTAAGATGAAAAGTAGCAAGAGGATTACAACCATATGTTCTAACCCAGCATCATCCTCCAGCAAGAAGGCCCTTCTTCACTTCAAGTAAAGCTTAGATCACCCGACACTATGAAATTACACCAGAAAACCAACAACACTTCTCTATAAGATACAAAATTCCAACCTCTAGATCTCTATGATGAGGGATCCATATATAGATGATT
>APFE030331415.1:198848-213524 GCA_000404065.3 Pinus taeda | reverse complement strand
GGGGCACAACAATATTAATAAGGGATACAACTATAATAGTAATGGGGTAATCACTAGTATTATAGGGACCTAACACTAGTAGTTTGAGGCGTAGTGTTCACATAGGTGCTTGGACAAACAATTAGGCTAGCTGTCGGTGGTACAATTACATCAAATGGTCAGGTGAGCAGTTATGCATTCACATGGGGGGGCGATTAAGTTCGCCCGCCCCCCAACCTTGGCGCAATCCATGTTAAAACAAACCTGCAACCCATACATGTTAAGTGACAATGCGTAGGTAGATTGGAAACTCATTGCACTATGTTGTAGGAGGTAGCGAGTTCAAGCCTAGCCTTTACCATGCCAAAATTTTAATCAGTCATTATGAGGACACGTGGCAGCCTCTGACTTAGCCACGTGTCACCTCCTGATTGGCCCGAACCCAAAACACATGGACCAATCGGACATCACCAACTCAACAGAATATTTCAAGAATATTCTTCTTACCACCTAGGCAGTACGGATGTCTAGTTAGCATCCCAGTCAACCACTTGCAAATTTTTTACCTGTTTGACAAAGTGAACAAATCGCGTTTCTGGGAGCATATGGTGTTTGTTTTGTGTGAAACGAGTTGCACCGGATTCAGGATGGTGAGCACTACGCGGTTGTTCAAGTTCCACGCCATTCTGACAACTTTGATTTTTGAGCATAATTTTGAGCACCTAATCATCTTGAGACAACATTGAAAAACCTCTACAACCCTATAACTTTAGTCAACATATTGCGATTTGAAGTTCCAAAGTTTTCTTCCAAAAAATCCTAAACTGGGGTCTATATTAGAGGAACATCACATACTATTCTCATTAAGATTTTTTAAAAAGTATAGTTTTCTTTATACATAGAAAAAGTTTAGCTAGTCTCCCTAAATGAGCTCATTATTTCTTCACAACAAGAGATATCGATAAAGGAGATCAACAGTAAGCAAAAAAAATTAGAACCGAGGAACATGAATATAGTCAAGGGAGCATGTCAGGGTGTTGTCAATGATCTTCCAAATTCCATTTTCCAGTGCCAATCTATCATTAGATAACTTGTTTTCTTCATAGTTCTTGCCCCTATAAACATGCATGAAAAAAATGTGAGAGAAGGATGGTTTTATAAGTATGATGTCATGAAAAAGAGGCTACAATGCAAAGTTGTGCAAAAAGAGTCATTCTTCTATTCGTTGAATCATGAGCAAAGAGTCTTTGTAAATTTGGATTTGAGAAGCATTAAGACCAATTTTAAATTCATTTATTGACAAACATTATTTGTGTCATTGTTGGGAATGGGTTCCCCTAAGAGTTAGTTTTGGGGCTAAAAGCCCATGTTTTGGGGCAGAAAGCCCAAATTTTGCAATAAAGATGTAAATTCTCTGCATTTTGTGGTCGCGGAGCGCGAACATGTCAAGAGTCATAAAGGGTTGTCCACCCTTGTTTTGTAAAGTCTCATGTCAGCTGTAAAGATCTACCCATGATCCGCAGACCATGGGATTGTATAAAAGGGGAGCCTTAGAAGAGTCTAAGGCAGAGGAGAGAAAAAGGGAAGTAAGAAGGGAAGAGTTTAAGGGTAATAAGTTCTAAGTATTCTCGGGTCTTAGCATAGGTAGAGGCTCTGCAGCTGAGTGCGCAGAGGCTTAGGGTGGAAGTCTGCAGCTGAGTGCGTGGACCCCTGCAGCTGTGTGCACAGGGTGGATAAGGTCTGTACAAAACTTGAGATATCAATAAAGAGAAGTATTCTGCAATCACTATGTATTTTGTCTCTGTTTAATGCATTTGATTATATTATGTTACAATTTGGGTTTACATTATAATGCTTATTTGATGCACGAATGTATTTGATTATATCTGTTAATTGAACGCAAGCAAGAATATAGGTTTACGCGAAGACAACTGTAAATGCATGGTAGAGTAGGTAACACTTAAGATAACTTGGGAACTTATATAGTAATGTAGACATAAAGGCGTGTAAGTGCCTAGACCTCTGGTTAGGGCTACGCAAAGATCAGTCGGCTACCTTTGCGGAGGTACCAAAGGATGGAAGAGAAGGAACATCGATAAGTCGTTATCTACATGAAGGCAGGATCAGGAAGTGTAGATCGACATCAAGACCATCTCAGGGTGCAGAAACTTGGTTCCTGCATCCCCCCGTACTACTTCAATGAGACTTCGGTCCGCGTTCCGCGGGCTGATGCCAAAAGGGCTAGTAGTGTAGTGATTTTCCTGGCTGACTAATATTGAACCTAGGTCAGTGCCCATCAAGCCAACAATTGGTTTTGTTGCTGGGACTGGGATATGAATAATGAGATGCGTGATGTCATATCATTGGAATCCAACTAAGAAAGAAATCAAAACCTGGTTGGATAGAAATATCCACGAATTCGCGAGCAAGAAAACAAGAATCCATGATTGATGAAAGAACAGTGGTTGGATAGATACCTGTACATAGAAATACATGAAATCTTCTTATGTTCCTTCCTGGTTGAGTTATACGAGTGGATCGCGAAGTTGGCAGACGACCAAGGAAGGTGGAGGCTTGACAATCCGATTGTTTGGAAACTAGAGCTAGTAAGGAGGTTGGAAGCTTCTAAAGATAAGATCGTGCGTGCTATTGACCATTGGCTCGACCGCATCATAGGAGGATTTGTGACAGATTTGGCGGTCGATACCTTTATCGGTTACAGCGAAGCAGAGCACCACTTCTTTAAAGGACCACGAGGTAAGTATTTAAAATCACTGAGTACTTGGATTAAGATGCTCTTGTGTGAACGATGGGTTATGCAGTTAACATGATGTTTTGAACTAGGCGAAGCAGAAAACTTTTTCAGGGATGGAGGAAGAAAAGGTCCTGAGTATAGCTCGCTGATCGAACCTCCTTTGAGTGATGATGAAGGAGCACAACAGACTTCTCCCCTGAGCACTAGTTAGTTGATAAGACAAGGGTTCCCATGAATATCTACACTGCCTCCACTCTCATCCCATCCATCTACACCGCCTCCATCCTCACCTCAACCTCTCACCCCATCACCCACACCACCGCCACCTCCACTGTTCAATATGGCGAACTCTGTAAAACTACCTATATTCAAGGGTGTAGGGAATGAGGATCCAGACCAATTTTGGTTTGTCATAAAGGCTGTATGGGAAGCTCAGGGCGTCATAGATGATCACATGAAGAAGGTGACGTTGGTTAGTGCTTTGTAGGATATCGCGCTAACCTGGTACATCGAGTACTCTAATGATAACCAGGAAACTATGCTGGTAGAGATCCAGACCATGTTGAATAAAGAATTCAATAGGCTTAAGTCTGAAGCGCAGTTGATTGTGGGATTCAAGGAAATCACAATGAAACTAGGTGAGACCCCTTGGGAGTTGGATCAAAGATTAAAGTGTCAATTTCGCGAAGCTAATATGAATTTAATGGATGGGCAGCACCGCGAATGGTTTGTGGCTTTGCTCCAGCCTTACCTAAGGGTTGCGCTGTCACAACAGAAGATTACGACTCAGACAGAATCCTTGGAGATTGCAATGAGATTACATGAAACACCGATGCAAGACTCAAATCTGAGGGTTTAGCAGATTCATGCGCAGTTGCAAAACCTTTGTCTTGAAATGCAAATTCTAAAGTAGGACAGAACAACTCGACTAGAGGCGCGCGAAGAAGTTTGGTGCATAAAATGCAAGGGTCAGGGGCATGACAAGGATCACTGCCCAGTCTTCACGAACTATGTTGCAACAGGAAGACCAATGCCTCTACGACCGGAGGCTGCGACAGGGCCAAGTGCAGGGCCTGTGATATGGTGTGCTATATGTCAGGTAACAGAGAAACATATGACTGAAAACTGCCATTTTCTGCAGAAATTCGTGCAAACACCGCAACAACTCTTTTGTAATTTTTGTCAATTAGTAGACCATGACGAGTGCAATTGTTGAAGTTACGAATTGATGATGGACAGGACACCTGCACATAGAATGCAGGTAGAAACATGGCCTCTAGACCAAGGCGTTGGGGGAACGCGAGGTGAGTATCAGGGGTGTGACCAAGGCCGAGGTGGAGAAGGGCCTAGGAGAGGCCGAGGGCAGCTGATTTGTTATAATTGCGGAGGCCCAAGACACTACGCGAGGGACTATTCAAATCTGACGCGATTGTCATGCCGCTACTATACTCAGTTTGACCATGTGACTGAGGATTGCCCAATATTATTGGTTAAGATTCGTGAAAAGGGGGCACAACATCTGCAACCGACGCAAAACATCTAGATTATGAGGGCTGAGCCCCGCGAGGAAGACCCTAAGGTAAACATTATGCTGCGAAGTAGAACTACGATGGGGGAGGATAAAGGCAAGCAACCTACAAAAGGCGAATGGGTCTACAGAGCACTAAAAAAGGAGACTGGGTTTGATCTGGAGTGTGCAAAAGAAACATTTATGGAAGCAAATAAAAACTTCACTAAGGCCTCTACCTCATGAAGTCAGGAGAAACCAGCTGAAGAAATGGACCCATCCATGATTACCACATTCTTGGAGACCCGCATGAAGCTGCTCTATGACAGTAAGGCTGTGAAGGGCCTGCAGGAACTAATCAATCAGTGCGCTGGTAAGGATGGCGCTACTAGTGAACTGCGCATGGTCAGGAAGCTTGGCAAGCACAAGGCAAGGGTCAGGTGGGAAATGAGACTCACCATGCAGATAGGGGAATACGAGATGGACCAAGTTATCCTGGATCTGGGGTCCAACATGATTTTTTTGCTAAAACAAACTTGGGAAAGAATGGGGAGACTTGTGCTTGAGAGGTCTCCGATACAGTTAAGAATGACGAATCAACATAAAACTATCCCAGTGGGGAGGTTGCAAGGGGTCAGAGTTGACCTCAAGGGCGCAAGCGCATTAGCGGATTTTGAGGAATAGAGATTGTGGATGATAGTAATCCCCACCCTATGTTCCTTGGAATCGATTGGGCCAATGACATGAATGGGGTAATCAACTTGAAGAAGTGGAAGATGATATTTGAAAAGAAGTCGCTCCGCGTAGTGGTGCCGTTGGATCCCGCAGAGGTACCACGTTATACAGAACCAGTCTGAGATTATGAAAGCGATGACAATCTGACCATAATTACAAGTTAACAGCACGAGACTAGGATTGGGTGAATCCGACAGCGGATGGACGTATTGCATGGGACCGCGAAAGCTCCTGCACATCAAATTCAGATGAAGAATTGGAGCACTAGCAGAACCGACTACATGAAGTATCTACATTACGTTGTAATATGATGACCAAGTCGTTGCAATATGTGTCATCTAAAGTCAGGGATCTGCCTCATTATGATGGGCTAAGAGATGTTGATTGATTTTTGGATACATTTGAAAGGGAAGTGTCGAAGAAACATCGCTTCTAGGCCTTAGATTAGGTACTACGTGCTACACCTGCAAGATGGTGGGGTACGCACAAGGATAGTTTCGATTATTGGATTGACTATAGGAGGACGATGAGAATACGTTTTGGGCAACCAAAAGTGCGGATGACAGATAAGTATGATGGAAGGGATGACCTGCATGATCACCTGGCTAAATGGAATAAGGCTTATGGTGTGAAGTCCTAGCCTGAATGGGTGCATCTGCTTTGTCATACCCTGGGCATCATACAATGAATAGGTACTTGGAAACCGATCTTCGCCATGGCACTGAAGAGTGGAACATCTTGCGCCAAGGATTTTTAATGACGTTCAACTTTGAGGATGGGTTTGACTGTATTGACACGACGCTACAGGAGGTTAAAGTAGCGATCTTTAGCATATCGCAAGATCCTTTGGACCTGATCCAACCTGATTGGACTACCTAGCTGAGCCATGCACTGGAATACTATAACGTGACCGTTGAAGAAGAAGACAAGGACCCCTGAAAGATTAATATTCCGAAAACTGAAGGTCACCACGAGGTTGAAGGGCCGCAGATAGAGGATCCTGACATAACCGCGCCACTAAAAACTAGGCAGGTCAACATTGGCACAAAGGAAAATCCAAAATTTGCAAATATTGGGGAGTATTGGGATGATGCGACAGGAGACAAGGTCGCTGAGCTCCTCCGCGAATATCAGGATTCGTTCCCCACGAAGTTTTCTAATTTAAGAGGGATAATAGGAGACCTGGGTGTCATGAAGATCACCTTAAAATTGGACACGAAGCCTGTAAAACAAAGACCTTACTGCCTTAATCCTAAGTATAAGGAAAGGGTTCACGCTGATTTAGATAAGATGCTCGCGGCAGGAATTATTGAACCAGTAGAAGACTCTGATTGGGTAAGCCCAATGATGGTTCAGGAAAAGAAATAGAAAGAAGAAATAAGGATATGCATGGATTTGCGGAAGCTGAAAGATTCTTGCGTGCATGACCCCTTCCCGACCTCATTCACTGACGAGGTTCTGGATAATGTAGGCAGCCAAGAAGCATACTCTTTCACTGATGGGTTCTCTGGATACCATTAGATCAAAATCGTGCCTGAGAATATAAGTAAGACGACCTTTGTGACAGAATGGAGATGTTTTTAGTATACTATAATGCCTTTTGGTCTGAAGAATGAACCAACAATTTTTTCACACGCAATGATTGCGACATTCAAAGACTTTATTCATAAGTTCCTGGAGGTGTACTTTAGCGATTGGACAGTGTTTGGATTGGTCAAGTGTCATATGGAAACTCTGCGCTTGATGTTAGGTACATGTCGGAGATATCAGATTGTGCTCAACCTAAAGAAGTGTTTGTTTTGTGTCCCTTTCAGGATATTGCTGGGGCATGTGGTATGCAGACAGGGATTGATGGTAGACCTTCTCGAAGATCGCGTGATAATCAACTTAGAGGCACCAAGGAATGTGAAATAGCTACGCGCAACTCTAGGGCATACCGGGTACTATAGGAAGTTCATCAAGAGTTATGACTAGATCACCATGCCCATGAAGAAGTTTATGAAAAAGAATGTTACGTTCTATTGGAGTGATGAATGCTAGAAGAGCTTGGATGTGTTGAAAGAAAAAATGGTCACCGTGTCAATCCTAGTCTTCCCAGACTAGAAGAAGGAATTTCATGTGCACGTGGATGCATCATGTATTGCGCTAGGGGTAGTGCTGACACAGGCGGACGAGGACGAATTGGACCATCCTATAGCATTAGCGAGCAAGAAGGTCCAAGGCTGAGAGTGCAAAGGACTAGCCATGGTATACGCGCTCCAAAAGTTTAGGCACTATTTGCTGGGTGGACATTTTAAGATGTATACAGATCATTTTGAGTTGAAATACATGGTCAATAAGCCTGTGTTGGCGGAGAAGATCTGTAGATGGTTGTTGTTGTTCCAGGAGTATGATTTTGAAGTTATTATGAAGCCTGGATGATTGAACGCGGGACTAGATCATCTGTCACACATCGAAATAGGAGAGGAGGCCACTAATTTGGAGGAAGGACTGTCTGACGCGTAGCTCTTTGCAATGCACATCGCAGACAATCAGTCACTTTGAGGATATCATACATTTCCTAACAACGAGGACTGCTCCAAAAGGGTATACAAGCCAGTAGAAGGAGGAGTTAGTAGTGCACACAGCAGACTTCTCCATCATTGCAGGACACTTGTACAAAATGGGGTCAGATGAGATATTATGACGTTATGTACCTGACTTTGAGCGAAGCAGCATCCTCGCGAAGGCCCATGGAGGAGCTGCAGGAGGACACTATGCAGGAAAAACAACAACGCAAAAGGTTCTGCGTGCTGGATTATGGTGGCCAACTTTGCATAAGGATGTGAAAGCATATTGTAGGGCCTGTGACACATGTCAATGGAATGGCAGGCCATCGCAGAGGGATGAACTACCGTTGATGCCGCAAGTGACGTTACAACCATTCGAGAAATGGGTGATCGACTTTGTGGGCCCAATTCAGCATCCGGGAAAGACGACAAGTGCACAGTACATCATCACTGCGACTATGTACTTGACCAGGTGGGCGGAGGCGCAACTTGTGAAGGACTGTACCGACGCGACAACAACAAATTTTCTTTTTGAATGCGTATTGACAAGATTTGGTTGTCCAAATATCTTGATGAGCGATCGTGATATGCACTTTCTTAATGAAACAATCAACGGGTTGACAAAAGAATTTCAGGTGTATCATCAGAAGAGCACGCCTTATCACCCGTAGGCCAATGGGATGGTGGAAGCATTCAATAAGATACTAGAGAACACACTAACAAAGGTTTGCAATACTCAAAGAAATTACTGGGATGTGCGTGTACCAGTGGTGTTATGGGCCTACAGAACGACTTGCAAGAAGTTGACTAGGCAAACACCTTTCCGACTTGTGTATGGCGTAGAAGTTGTGATGCCAGTGGAATACATTGTACCTAGTCTGCGCATAGAGGTACTCATAGGACTGGCGGACCGCAGAGCCTTGGAAGAGAGGCTTGCGCAACTAGCAGAGCTTGAGGAAGACCGATTTCTCGCTGGATTTCATCAACAAGTTCAAAAGGAGTGCGAAAAGGCATGGCATGATCGACGCATTAAACTACACACCTTCAAGGTAAATGATCTGGTTTTGTTATATGACAACAAGTTTAATAAATTTCCAGGGAAATTTCGAATGCACTAGCTGGGGCCCTTTGTCATCAAAGAGATTATCGACAGTGGAGCAGTTCAGTTGGTTAAGTTAAATGGGGATCCCTTCCCAGGAAAGGTGAATGGTAGCTAATTGAAGCCATACACTGGTGATATGGCGAGGTGACTATATGATGGTAACATAGTCTTAGAACTCTAAGCAGCCGAAAGGAGGCGCGAGATTATAAACTACATTGCCCTGGTTGGGGAACTGTGTGATGAGGAAACTGCGCGGAACGAGGAGATGCCACAGAGACCACACAAGCATGCAGAAGGCTATGCTACCTAGGAAAAAACTGCGCAGGTCAGTCGGAAAGTGACCGTTAAAGTCATTGTTCATGATTTGATGACGAAAAAACAACCAAATGGAGCCGGGGGTGGCATTTAGGACAAAATTTATGGGCGAGGTCCTTAAAAATCTACTGCCAATCTAGCATTAATGAACCGATTTTGGGGGGAACAGTCCAATTTGAATTCAAAATGGCCTATAAATTACATGTGCCTACCCAATGAAGAACTCTTGGCATTTTGAGCATTGAGTTGTTGAGCTCTCAGACATGTATGAACCGCGAATTCTTTGAAGCTCTGATAGTGAATTTGGCGCTTGAGCAATTGCCAAAGAGAAAACCCATCTTATGAATGTATTCAAAAAGAATGGATAAAATAAACACCAAGTGATCAAAGCCTTTATGAATGCTGAAAATCCCAAAAATAGACAACCTATAGACGATCAAGTGAGTAAGGTTCACCTCTCCTACATACTAGGTACTACAGAGAAAATTGCCTACATTCTAAAGAAAAACAACGTTAAAACCACCTTTAAACCCATGAATACCATTAGCAAGTGCCTTAAATCAGTCAAAGATCCAGTTGATCCCAAATGCCACAAAGGAGTTTACATCGTTCCTTATTCATGCGGAAAAAAATACATAGGGGAAACTAGTCGATCTATCCAAACTAGGATTCAAGAGCATGCTGCTAACATAAAACATAACTGCTCAAAAACCTCAACCCTAGCGGAACACTCCTGTAAAACCAATCATCATGTATGTATTTTAAACTCCAAAGTAGTGGCCAAAATCGACCATTATCACCATAGAAAATTTAGAGAAGCCATAGAAATAGGCAAACACCCGAACAACCTCAATCGAGATGAGGATGGAAAATAAGTGACAACTGTATTCCTACCTTAACCTCTTGATCCAACCTCCCTCCAATACCACATCCTCTCTCCGGTAAACCTTTCACACTTATAAACAAGCCTACTTATCTCTCTCTCCCCACCTCAGTCTCCATTAATCATAACATATAACTTAAATCAATCATATACAAAATTAAAATTGATCAAAATAATCCATTTTTTTTTTTTTACTATGTAAAATCTATTAATTCAATAATAAAACACTAATATTACAAAAAAAAAACATTCTTAAGTAATCCTAAAATTATTAATAAAACATCACTCAATTATTACAATAAAATTGTTAATTATTAATTAACTAATACTAACATTATAGAAATCCTAAATAACATTCATAATTAAATTGATTTTAATAACATTCATAATTAATTGATATAATACAAACATATGTAAATAAATAACATTCATAATTAAATTGGTTTAAAACAAAACATATTTAAATAACATTCATAAATTAATTAATTTAACACATACATTTTTAAATGAAAATTATTAAAATAATAGAAACCCTAATGAGCATTCTTTCATATGAGGATAAAACAAAGTAAAATTAAGATTAGTTATTACACTATCTCTAGTTCTTTTCATTCTATCATAATTATAAGAAACTAAATAAATTAATAAAGACAATATGATAATTAATTAAATTTCAATTATTATTATACAAATTTTTTTTTAGCATCATCGGTTGCTATGTTGTATTTCGAAAAAAGAGGGAGATGGAAACTGCTCCCCTGTAGTACATAGTTATTCGTCGAGTGGTGCTAGGAGAGAAGGATTTACAACAACATGATCCTCCAGGTTCCCGCCACTTAGGCTTTGAAATGAAAACTAAACTGGAATATACCCTGACAAATTGGAACGTTAAAAGACAACATTGCAGAACATTATCTATCAATAATGAGATGGATGATATGCCTGATTGAAACGGATGGTTGATCCACGCCAAAAAATGGAGAGAAGTCTGATACGCTTGTTTGGAGTACCTATCTGACCCGCGTCAAAGAAATAGATGAGGACAGATCCTGATAAGAAGAGAGCCCGAGGCTTGATGCTGGAGCGCTGTCTTGGGGGCTCTGATCTTTGTGCCCTGAAGGTGAAATATGCTTTCCGGAGGGAGGATCTTTGAAGGAGGGGTGTCCAAAAATTCCAGAGGAAGGGTATTCTGAAACAAAAGACTTAGGCAGATCCGCAGGTATCGACCATTCAATTGAACAGAAAGGAGAAGAGGTAGGATTAAGGAAGAGAAGGGACTGAAACGGGGATGCGGGAGAGGGAAGGCCTGAAGGGAAAAAGAGAGCGATCGCCTGAATGATGTCTCATGCAGAAGGATTTTTTGAGTGCGTCAGATCCCTCTGTATGTCATGGTCACAGTGAGAGGTTTATGAATCATCGTTCCTTCCGTCATGCCAGAACTTACAGGCTTGTTGCGATGTTTAATGAGGGAAAAGCTTTTCACAGTCATGGCAGATGGTGATAAGTCTCCACTTCGTTGCAAACTAGACATCCCTGAGGTCTGGCACATGCCTTGTTGGCCTATTTGTCAGCATTTTTGTTTAAGTTGCGCAGAACATGATGAAAGCACAAATTTTCCATAGGGTTAGCTAGAATGTGACAGTGGCTTAAGATCTACTGAAGAAACACATTTATGGGGTCTCTCTTTTGGACCATTGAACTAATAACCACTGTCGAATCTCCGAAGATGAAGGCTGCTTCTGTACCAAGTTTCCCAAGCTGAATAAGACCCTGGTATAGGGCCAGAGCTTCTGCCCTGTTGTTGGAAATGTGTTCGAGACCCCATTCATATGATAAAACAATGTCCCCATTTGCATTAAGTATCACTCCTCCAGCCCCTACAGCCCCAGGGTTCGACTTTGAAGCTCCGTCGAAAAAAGGACAGTACCTGTTGCAATTTTGGATCCAAGCAGTAAACTCATTTTCTTTGAGTCTAATTTTCCAATTATGAGGGACAATATTTTTCCTGTTGCGGGCAATGCTACCTATCTGTCTGCTATTATTTTTTTCAAGCAAGTGACCAATAAAGCTTCGTTCTTCCACACTAAGCTCGTTGATGTCTATACTCCTCTGGTTCTTAACTGATATGGTTTCAAGGGCGAGACCCTTTGCTTTGCTGCATAGACTTCTAATATTTAGATCCTTGTCCTTAAAAACTTTTCGATTGCGGGCCAACCAAATATTCCATAACATGGTGTAAGGGAGAATATCCCAAACCCTCTTTGCTATGCTATTCTTCCTTCACTTCCAGGGGTAGTTCTTTTTCCACTTGTGCAGAATTTCTCCTATGGTATCTTGGCTGGTCCACAGAGTCTAATTGTCCTGAGACAAGTTTCCCCAACATTCAGAAGCGAAAGGGCAGTCTATAAAGAGGTGATGGATGGATTGCTCGGTAACCAAGCAGTTGGGACTACGAGAGGGGCCAATGATTCCACGCTTTTGAAGGTTTTTGGCAGTAAGAGTTTTCCCTTTGAGAAGAGTCCAGATGAAAATTTTGATTTTTGGGAGGGCCTCAGACTTCCAAACAGCCTTCCAATGATTCTAGATTGACATGGGATGATTGCTGCTGCAGAGGAATTGATGGGCAACCTTAATGGTGTATACAGATCCAGAAGGGTCCCAACTGAATCCATCTAAGTTATTCTTTTTAACAGGGGCTATACTATGCAAGTGGGATTGGAGAGCTGACAAGCTGTCTTTGAGATCATTGGGAATGACAGGGAAGGACCATCCAGACCATAGTAGGGATGAAGGATCCCACTGTGAGATCTGGTCCAAATGATGGATACCAGTTCTTTCAAAAAAGGAGAGGATGGGATTAACTCCAGCTTGCGTGTTAATAGGTTGTTGTCCCATGATTTTGTCCGCTCCAACATTGATGCTTGCTCCTCCGTTAGGAATTTTGGAGGTGTTTTGTGCAATTATAGGAATTGCATTTTTGCATAAGAGCCAGATTTTGGTGGAGTCTCTGTTGGGGATGTCTTGATCGAGGAGCTAATGTCTTGGAAAACTCAGATATTTAATTTCCAAAACCCTTTTCCACCATGCAGGAAGACCAGTTATAAATCTCCAAACAATTTTGCCTCCGAAAGCTAAGTTAAGATATATGGGGGATTTGATGCCAAGGCCACCTTGATCTTGGGGCTGAATTACTTGCTTCCAGCTGATCAAATTAAACTTATTTTTGTCTTGTTTCCCTCCTTTCCACAAGAAATGGCAGAGGATGCCTTCCATGTTGTGATGAAAGGAAGCAGGGGCTTGAAGGAGAGTAAATTGGTATAAAGGCAATGAGGATATACCGGATTTCAGAAGGATGAGGCGACCGGCTGGGTTAAGCCATATTGAACCCCATTGCTGGACTTTCCTTTTCATCTTATCAATTGTAGTGTCCCAGACTTCTGCCTTCAAGGGCCCTGCACTTACGGGAATGCCCAAATATGAAAAATGTGTCCAGTCATATTGGCATGAGACCCCAAATGTTGAAGCAATATGATGGAGGACTTGCGATGTTGTATTCCAACTGTAAATACAACTTTTTTGTTGATTGACCAAACCACCAGAGTAATCCATGAATTTATCCAGAAGGACTTTGAAACGCCTGGCTATTGTGATAGAAGCCCCTCCAATTAACAAGGTGTCATCTGCAAATTGAGAGTGATTTATATTCTTGACTCCATTCCCAAATTTTAATCCTGTTATGAGACTGACCCTCTGATGGAAACCCAACGCTTTGCTAAATGATTCAACCATTAGAATAAAAAGATAAGGTGAGAGAGGGCAACCTTGTCTTAGACCATGGGAGGATTGGAAAGCATCACCTAGTCTGCCATTTACAAGAGGGGTGATCTATGGCCCGGTAATGCATGCTTTAATGAGGTTAAGAAAGCCTGCATCAAAACCCATTTCTTCAAAATGGCTAGGAGAAACGAGTGCCTCACTCTATCAAAAGCGTTGGCCAAATCGAGTTTGAGAACAAATCCTTTTTCATTCCTGGACTGGCTCGAGTGAATGGCTTATTCTACTAGAAGGATGGAGTCAGTTATATGTCGATTTGCTAAGAACCCCCCTTGATTTTCAGAAATGAGGGATGGAAGAAAGGGTTTAAGATGAGAGGCGATGACTTTGGATAAGATTTTGTAGGAAGAATTACAGAGGGATATAGGACGGAATCTGGCAAATGAAGAGGGCCAGTTTTCTTTGGTATGAGGGCCAGATGAGTGGCGTTGGTGTACCCCCCTATTTTGCACTTTCGTTGGATCCATTTTAACATTTTTATCAAATTTTTTTTATGATTCCCCAAAATGTTTGATAGAAACATATGGGAAAACCATCAGGACCTGGGGCTTTGTCAGGCTGAAGAGCCCATACCGTTCTGCTGACTTCTTCCTCATCGATCTCTTGGGTTAAACTTACTTATCCCTGCAGGCAGATGTTGTAATAGCTCAGTATAATCCTCCTGTTCTTTAGTTTCTGTTAGGAGGTCTCGAAAGTGCTCTGTTGTTTTCCTCTGGATGGCATCCTGGCTTACTTGCCTGTTACCTTTAGCATCTATAATGGAGCTTACGTTGTTCCTTATCTTTCTGGTTGTTGTTTGTTTATGAAAATAAGCTAATTTCCTGTCTCCTCCCTACAGCCACAATTGCCTCGATTTTAGCCTCCATTTTAATTCCTCTGCTCTTTTAACTCGCCACAAGTGTGAATAGAGGTCACTTTCCTGTTGTTTGCTTTCTTGGGAGAGGCCAAATTCCTCTATCGCTCTTTGTGTGCTATTGAGGTTGTTTTTAAGCTTCTTTTTTTCCTCTTCAGGCTCTG
>APFE030331415.1:179413-197765 GCA_000404065.3 Pinus taeda | reverse complement strand
TTTTTTAATTTGGACTCCCAGATGAATCCAGGGGACCCTTTGACATGCTGACTCCAGGTACTGAGGACAATTTCAGCTACTGCTGGAATGTCATTCCAAAGGGAGCTATACCTGAAGAGAATAGGCTCGAGATTGCTGTGGTTTTCCAGCATGAGCGATATGGGGAAATGGTCTGAGGCAGGACATGTCAAAACGCTGGCGTATCCAACTATAAACATGGAAAGAAGCTATACATTGATTAAAATTTTGTCTAATTTCTCCATAATATTACCTGCGCCAATCCTGTGATTGCTCCATGTGTATCGCCGATTTCTGGGTACAATGTCCACAAGTTCGGATTCTTGCATGATGTTTTCCAGATGGATTCTTTAGGGGTCAGAAGTGAAACTAACGCCTCTCTTTTCATTGGCATGGAGGATAAGGTTGAAATCGCCTCCCAAAATAATGTTGGAACTCCCTTCTTCATCGATGCTAGACTTTAGATCGCGCCAACAACAATCCTTATCTCTGTAGTGGTTGGGCACATAAATATTGTAGATAATTACAGTTTGCCTATCTTCTTTGTTTTCCAAGACTGTTTTGATCCAGTGTTGGTTGATGGTTGCCGAATTACAATTCCATATGTTTTGATTCCAGATAGTGGCTATTCCTCCTTAAGATCCTCTTGCTTCACTGATGCTTCCTTTATACTGATTCTGCTATTTTATAATGCTATTCATTTCCCGTTGACCTTGCTTTGTTTCTTGCAGCAAAATAATTCCGGGTTTCTCGTGATGTATAAGATCTCCAAGGGCTACTATTTTGGAGGGGTGCCCAAATCCCCTGTTGTTCCAAGGCAAGATTTTTATCATTGTAAATGTGATGTCCGTGGTGGTGCTCGCCCCCCTTGTTCCTTGTTATATGTATCTTTGTCATGTTGACCCAGGATGAAAGATTCTATGGGTGTTTGAGTTCCCATAGCTATATCTTTCTGTGTGTTCTCATCCCGATGCTGCTTGGGGGATTTCCTACCCGGTCTAGGCTTCTTGTAGGTATCGCTAGATCCTCCATGGTCTTTGGAAGAGCTCCTAGTGATTCTGTTTAAGGGAGGATCCAAAGGAGGCTGAGGGGAGATGATCAGGGGCAAGGAGGATTTGAAAGAGATTTGGGGGAGGCTTTCATTAGAGGGAGGGTCTAGGGGGAGGCTTTCAGGGAGAGAAAGGATAGAGAAGGGGTTAGAAGAAGGGGGCAGAGGAGGAGAGCGAGGGGGAGATTTGGAGGGTGCAAGAGAAGAGGGGGAAGGATGACCTTCTGCAGAGGCCGATGGATCAACTTCAGAGGTAACTTTCACCAGGGAGGCCGTTTTTTTTTACCACTTCCCATTGTTCCTCTTAAGGACCGTTTTCTACATTAATAATCTTAGAGCATCGATTTGCGAAGTGGCCGTATTTGTGACATACCTTGCACTTGAACGGGATCTGCTCGTAATCCAGCTGCTGAATATGGCTCCAATCGTCCACTTTGAGCTTGATGGCTTCAGGGAGGCCTTTGTCGAGATCCACTTCAACACAAATTCGGGCACAAGCTTGCATGTTGTCTTTTGGCTCGCTTTGGTCAACACATTTACCAACTGCATTCCCAATGGCTCGAACCAAATCATCCCCCCAACAGTGAAGGGGAAGATGAGGGAGCCAGACCCAGACCGGGATAGCACTGGGGACATCAAGCTCAAGATCAAAATCAGGGGTCCATTTGTTGAGATACAGGCCCCTGGAATCCATGAAATAGGGCCCGTTTCTGAAAATTAAATCCTTGTTTTCTTTGGATTCAAAGTGAAATGTGAAGTATCCTTTCCCGCAGAATCTGATGGATATCTTCCCTTGTATTTTATCAGACTAGTTTCTCTCAACCCATCTCTGGACGGTTTTCGGAGAGGGCCAGAGGCCCATGAACTGACCGATGAGTCCTTTTTCTGCCAGCGAAAGAGCAGCCAAGCGAGGTAGGACAGGAGGCAAGAGAACTTCTTGAAGGCCGTCTAGTTTCTTGACAAATTTTGTGACAGCAGGATGAGGGCGCTGAGGGGGCAATGAATTCACTAAGTTGGAGAACGCCTGTTTGATATCGACCCCCTCGGGAGGGGCCATGGGCGATGAGCGATGGATGAAGCCAATCGACTGCGCAGTAGGTAACCCTAGGCAGCGTGCGCAGTAGCTCCAGTTTGCCAAGCAGAAAATGAATGTCATGTTATGATCTATATCAATGTCGGATATTATTATACAAATACTAACTGTAATAGATGTGAATTACAAAATTTATGATTATCAATTAAACTAACCTAAGGCAGTCGACTACCATCTTTCTGACTCCATCACCATCTCACATCTCTATTTATTCATTCCACAGAGATCTAGCTTTCACACTTTCTGATCTATCCTGATGATGAGCCACAGTAGTTGGCTCGAAAAGTTGATACAAAGAATTATGGATGTGATAATCCTGGAAGAAAACTCTACACAAAATACAGTTCGCAGAAGCCTCAAGACAATAGAATAGCGTCATGTCAAAATCGGCAGAAACCGTAGATATTGGGGAAGTAGTGACAACCAAAGGGGTGGTGCCAGAGGTTGCTATGGAAGCAGAGGGAGTTGCTCCAAAGGTTGCAGAGATACCAGATGAAGTCCCCAAGTCGCCATAGTCGCCTAGACCAAGGTCTACCTCGACCCAAGAGAGTGAGAAAAGCAAGAAAGGCAAGCAGGCCGCGACACAGCAACCAATGCACACATCACCTAGGAGAAACCTGCCGAAGGACAAGCCCACTGCATAGGAAAAGGGCAAAACAATTAACCTAGAACCAGAGGAGGAAGAAATTGAGGATATATACCAATGGACGATGAGGATTTTGGGGTGGAAACGAAGTACATTGAAGTTGAGGGTTTGATGCCATTACTAAGTTGCCTGAGTATGTCCCTCCGCGCAGGGGCAAGTTTCTACACCCTGAGATGGTCGTGATGTCGATCTACACTCCCTAATCCTGCCTTCATGCAGGTCGATAAGACTTTAGGGCTTATCGATGTTCCTTCTCTTCTATCCTTCAGTACCTCCGCGAAGGTACCCGATTGATCTTTGCGCAACCCTAACCAGAGGTCCAGGCACTTATGTGCCTATGTGGCTACATTACTGTATAAGTTCCCAAGTTATCTTAAGTGTTACCTACTCTACCATGCATTTATAGTTATCTTCGCATAAGCTTATATTCTTGCTTGCGTTCAATTAACAGATATAATCAAATACATTTGCGCATCAAATAAGAATTATAATGTAAACCCAGATCATAACATAATTTAATTAGATGCATTAAACATAGACAAAATACACAATGATTGCATAATACTTCTCTTTATTGATATCTCAAGTTCAATACAGACTCTATCCACCCTATGCACACAACTGCAGGGGTCTGCGCACTCAGTTATGGACTTCCACCCTAAGCCTCTGCGCACTCAGCTGCAGAGCCTCTACCTATGCTAAGACCTAAGAACACTTAGAACTTCTTACCCCCAAACTCTTCCCTTCTCACTTCCCTTTTTCTCTCCTCTGCCTTAGACTCTGTGGATCATGGGTAGATCTTTACAGCCGACATGAGACTTTACAAAACAAGGGCAGACAATCCTTTACGACTCTTGACATGTGCACGCTCCGCGACCACAAAATGTGGAGACTTTACATCTTTATTACAAAATTTGGGCATTCTGCCCCAAAACATGGGCTTTTAGCCCTAAAACTGACTCATGGGGGAATCCATTCCCAATAGTCATTGTCCATTGTAACCTTAAAATAGTTGTTGTCAGCGGGGAATAGACGCAATATTCCCCCAAACCCACCTTTATGGAGGAATCCTTGGGAGGCTCAATTAAAAAAATGCGATGAACAAGCTTTATTTATGACTACTTCAATGGAGTGCTTTAAGATATATCATTCCTTAAATCAAGGGAAAGCAAAGAGTAGGTTAAGACTTTGGATGACACATTATGACATGACATCCTTATCTTTGAAATGCTTTGAATTTCAAGCCAACCATATTCCCCATGCTAAGGCTATAAGGAGGGCTTTGGACCTCTTTGTGTCTTTGTTCATAGACTAGTTCTTAAGGGCCTTTTTAATAGAATTCCATTTTGAAATATAAGCACATTCGATAATAAGGTGAGAGTTTGTTTCCAAGTTAGATTTGCAAAGACAATAGTGACCTAATCCCTTATAGCTCCTTTTTAAAGGATCTCCCATTTTGAATCTTTATTATTTAACAACAAGCACAAGATTTTTTTTTTATTTGGATGGGTATTTGAATTTTCGAAGAAGACTCAACCACCAAGGTTGTGGGTTTTCATTACCCTCAAGAGCTAGTGCTTTGTATATGAGCATGGGCTCATGGTTACTTGTAGGGTTCAAAGACCAAATGCATTGACCCTCTTGATGGTTTAGATTTATGAAACAACTTCTTAACGTTTGTGTATAATGTTCCCATATGTCTACATTCTCCTCTTAGGATCCAATCTCTTTCCAAAAGAGCTATTATTACAACCCATCCAAAGTTATAATTCACTAAGTCACATGTCTCAATGTGTGGTGACCCCAACTTTTGAAGTTTATAACTAATTAGGGTGGGAGATTATATGTGTCATTGCTACAAATCCATGGGTCCAAGCTAATATGGATTTTGTTTTCTTTGTCAATTCTCCATATCAAAACAAAGGTTGTAATCACTACTTTCCATATTATTGATGCATCATGAAAATGTTTAGTATCCCATTTCTTTATGGAATCATGAAAAATATACTTGTCTTTAATTTTGTTAATAGGCTTGTGTATTTTGGAATAAGGATTCACAATTTTAAATTAATTATCAATACTTAATAGATGGATGGTAAGGATTTAACATTTACATAATATTCATGAAATATTTTAATATTAGTCACACATAGAAGATTGAGATTTATCTCAAAGATAGTTTTTTTTTTTGTAAGTAAGCATTTGTATTAAGAAACAAAAAATATTGTACAAAAGGACTGCTCAGGCAAACTAAAGCCTGAAGCATAGCAGAGAACAAGACATCTTGACCAAAGGACTGCCTACAGAACCCAACAGAAAAGGGGCAGCCTGCAAGGATACACTATCCACCTCGGCCTTGAGGAGTAGACAAGAAGAGAATAGGGCTTAAACAAGAAGTAAACAGACTAGCTAGGAGGCGAGAGCACGGCAAGGGATTCTACCTAGCATGAGTGGAATCCACAGTTCGGCCCTTTTTACCTTTCTTCTTACCAACTTTGACCCATCCAAGTTGATCCTGAATGGATGGAAAGATTTGCACACTGAGCTGGGCAGACGGGGAGACCTCCTTGTCAAGATTTTGAAGGAGAGGTCTCAAGAGATCGTTTCTGAGAGAGCGGAGGGGCGGGAGGCTCCTTGGGACCTGTAGGGGGCGGGTCCTGTGCAAGCGAAGCATCCATCTCGTCCTCATTCACTTCCTCTTCATTTGAACTGGAACTGAAATCATCCATGAGGGGAGGGTCACTAGGCTTCCAGCTTTTGGATTTCAGCTTAGGAGCGACCTTCTTCTTTTGGGCTGGGAGTGCTGGGCACGTTCTATGAAGGTGCCCTGTGAGATGGCAATGTCTGCATCGGAAAGCTGTGTTCTCGTAATCCAGGGTCTGAGTCCAATAGAAGTCACCAACCTTGAGAATGATCTGCTCTGGTAAACCTTTACTCATATCTATTTCTGCGCAGATTCTGGCAAAGGTGTAGATGCCTTTTTCCCCTCTGGATGTGTCTGTGGCTAGAAAGCAGCCTAAGGTGTTACCGATTCCTTCAAAAACAACAAAGTGCCATAAATGTACTGGGAGGTTGGGAAGTCTGACCCAGATGGGGAGCTTGGTAATGACAGCTGTGGAGGGATCAAAATCTGGGAACCATGGGGTTAAGAATAGCCCAGCAGAGTCCCAGAACCAGGGTCCTTCCGTCAAAGCTCTTTGATAGTCCTCACTGTCAACAAAGACTACAATGAAGAAACCTTTAGAGCAGAAGAGAACCTTGCAGTTGTTGGTCCAGTTAGAGTGAACCCATTTGTATAGATCTGTTGTGCTTGGCCAAAGCCCATTGAACCTGCAGATAATACCAAATTCATCAAACAACTGGAACTGCCTGTCCATTGTTGGATGCATGATATCTATGGAGGGGGTTTCCTCCAACTTGTCCACCAAAAAAGGTTTTGGAGCTTGGGCTGGAGTAGTAGCTTTCTTGGTTTTCTGAGCATGGACAACATCTTTGTAAGAGAATGCTGCTGCTGAAGAAGTCTGTCCGACCGCCCCCCCTCTCAAACGAAGGGATAGAACGATTGAAGCATTTCTTTGAATATCATAAAAGGAAAGGGGCAAGAGATCATCAAGCTGTAAACCTTTGAAAAGGAGCCTTTGAGAGACAGAAGGAATCCCCATCCTGAGGTGCAGTCTTTGCTTGAGGTCCTGCACAAGGTCTGTGGAGCTCACCCACTGAAGCAAGGTTTTGCCTGATAAAAGCGCTATACAGATCTGGAAAGATTCGGATAACTTCGGGGTCAGTTTTTCTTTGCGAGCATGACTTGACAGGGACCCAATCTGCGCCTGCTTTGTGAAACCCTGTGCTAGGAAGCAAGCTATCTCAGTCACTTGGTGAAGCCTAAGAGGAGGCAGGGCCTCTCTGAGGCAGACTGCTACAATTTCTGCTGGGCTGAGCAGAGGCCAGACTTCCACCGGAAACTGCTTCTCGCTGCAATTTTTTTGAAACCCCCTTCGATAGGTCATTTCTCTTTGTTGTATTCCTCCGAATATTTGCCGTACAGCCTCCCCGCTCGGGCATATTTCAGAAATTTTGAGCATAAAGTTTCCTGGAGGCATTTGTAGGCTTCCAGTTGTTGAAAGACGCTCATAAAGGCGCTGGAAAGAGGGAAGAGGGACAAAAAGAGAAGCCCAACTTCCCGCCCAATAACTATTCAGGGGAAGGGGGACCGAACAGTGGAGAAACCCCGTACATGAAAGCAGAATGAAGCCCCCACGCAAAGGGAGCTCAAGCTGCGCCGCTATCAAGAAGCGGTTTCCAAACCTGGCTTAGCAGAAAACCCTGCAGGGTACCTGGCCATAGCCGCCACGGGAGAAGCGAAGCTGTTGAGGATCGCGGGTTCTGTAGTCCGCCCCTCTGCCGGCAGAGAAAAGCATGAAGGAAGGGATGCGCGGAACCCACAAGAAAGGCCATCCAGCCACGGGAGCAGAGCCAGGGCGAGGAGGCGCCGAGAGGGAGCAGCTATCCTTGGCTGCGACGAACTGAGGAGCAACAATCTTACTGAAAACCCTAGCCGAACCTGCCTGAGTCGCCGCCATTCTTTCAGTCCGTCTCTCAACCTACTGACGTATCGAATTATCTCAAAGATAGTTATTCCCTTTTTGCTTTTCAATTTAATTAAAAAAATGTTATAAAATTAAATAAAAATAAAAATATTTTGACTTTAAAATAAGTTATAGTTTTTTGGGCATGTGGTATTGATAAACCATGTTATTGGCCATGCTATTGTAACAAATCTTTTTTACACATTAAAGATCTTGTTACATATTTTCTTAAATGTATATTTATTTATTTATTTTTCCCGCAAAAAAAGCCCACAATTTTTATTAAGTGAAAATAAAAATTACACTTCGCAAACACACATAGTATGTATGAAGTATGTGTCACAAAATGGACCAGTCATTACAAGAAAGAGTATGCATATGATTGAAATATGGCACACAAGCCATGATAATGCCAAGCATATGCCAAAGAGAAGAAGAAAAAAAAAAGAAGAGATTATGGATGAAAATTAGTGCTATTTTTTTCTTCTTTTTTTTTCCTTTCCTACGCTGCACCTTTTGCCATCCTTCTAGATTTGGATCAATCTGTACTAAAGTAAGTTATTGGCCCCCATCTAGATGAGGATAATCTTTGTCTGAATCTAAGGACTCTAAAACGTGAGCTCATTTAGTGCCTTATGGACATGTTGGGGACTATTGGTTTCCTAAATCAAGACCCATTGGATGGGGAAGTGACTGAACCACTCAGTTTCCCTCCTCCTCATCTTCCGAAGGTGGAAAGCCATTAAACTGCCATCCTTTTGGTCTGCTTGACTGCTTCTTTTTCTTTTTTTGGGTGCTTCTTTGCTAAAGGGAATGCATTTTGAATGCGACCTGCTTGAAAGCACGCATAACATCTAAAGACCATGTTTTCATAATCTAAGATTTGTGTCCATCGAAAGTTGTTATGTTTCAGGATGATGTGGTCTGGTAATCCTTTATTGAGGTCTATATCCACACAAATCTGAGCAAAGGTGAATATTCCTTTTTATGTTCTCTCCATATCCAATTTTTTTTTTTTTTATTTTCCAAATTTGTTCCCAGTATCTTCAAGAACTTGGTGGTGCGAGAAGGGAAGGGGTAGGTTTGGGAGCCTAACCCATATTGGCATGGAAGTGGCCACCATGGATGTTGCATAAAAACCATGAAGTCATGGAGTAGTTGATAGCGTGACATTACCCCAAAACCATAATCCTTTATTTATTATGAAATCCAATTCTTTTTGTGTGTCAAATTGGTTAACAAAAAATCCTTTGGAGCATAGGTAAATATCACATTCGATGTCCAAGAAGTGTACACCCACTAATGCAATGCTTCGGGTTTTGGCCAAAAACCATTAAATCTGCACATGATGGCTTTGGATTTGAGTGTAGTGAATAAATATGACACTTGTGGATTTTTCAACTCCATGGATGGAGCGAGCTTGCTCCATTTGGTCCATACTATAAGGACCTCGAGGAAAGTTTTGAGTTTGTTTTGTGGGGGACATAATTTTTCCTCTGATTGTAGTGGTCTTCCCTTAGACAACATCCTTGAAGGATGCAAAGGGACCATTTAATGCCCTGTCACCATTTGCTCCCCCACGAAGCCTCAGATTCAAGATTATTGTTGAATTTTAAACAATACCGAGGTCTTGTAAGTGTATGGGATCTTGCAAAACCTTCCCCAAAAAACTTCTGCCTTTTTGATAATGTTTTTGATGAATATCTAAAATAACAGATTTGGATCTCTCTCTGGTGTAGTATAAAGTGCCTCAGATTGAGGCCTTGGCATAGAAACCCAATAACTGTTATCCTATAAAGAACCTCCAAGCGTCAGGGTAACCCTTTTGTTTGCAACAGACGAGATAGGGCTCATATACAAAGAAAAGAGAATGGAAGAACGCGCCAAAGGGGAGACCACAATAGATGGCATCCAATGTTTTTCTCTAAAAATAAAATGGATTGGAATTAAAGATCACATCTAAGCTCATCCCAAACAAAGTTGACATAAAGCTAACTGCCATATGAGTAGAGTTTATTCAACATTCGCCTTCCCTCAAAGAAAAGTCAATAGGAGATATAAATGAAAGAACAAAGGATTTGTAAACTGAATATACCTTCAAAGGGTAGGTTGATAGGTTCCAGAGGCTTGTCGCCTCAATGATTTTGAACCATACTATGTTCCTGCCGTGCTAGCAAAAGAGCCAATACTCCTTAGACATTCCACAACTCCCCTTTTTGGTATCTTTATCAAAAAATTGGAGCATACCCTCTCCATTATTTGGTTTGTCTCTATTAACATGAAACACTACTGAGCAAGCGATGACTATCAAACCATTAAGGTCGAACAGAAAATCCCTAATAACACTAGTGCATGCCATCACTCGGTCCTCTTTTCCAGACTCTTCCCCAAATATAAATTTATTTAACTCATATATTAACTCTTTTTATAATTAATTATTTAAAATAAAATTATAATTTAATAATTTTTATGTTTTTTTAATAAAATAAATTTATCATAAACTCTAATTTAATTTGTGGATATAATTATACACAATCACATCTAATTATTAAATTAGATTTATTTTGAAAAAAATTAAAACAAAGATTGCCAGAGTCGCTCACTCGTGACAATCCCTTAATGCCCCCATCAACACAAAATCCAACCCGCCTCCAAGTACGCCGACAATACATAATAGAAGAATCGGAGCCAAAATGGTTCGACAAATTTTTAATCACCGTATATAATGACAATTAACGAATCGTTACTATCCTCTGCGAATCTCCAATCCAGACAATACCTAGTCACGTTGAGGTCAAATGTTGACTAACTTGAATCAGGTGTATCTCCAATAAAAATCTGCCACGTAATATCACCATTCTAGGGTTATTTAGGTCCACAAGGTTTGAAAGCTCACAGCTTTCTTATCTAAACGGCGAGTGGGATATGCCGCGTGATCACCGTGGAGAATAACAGCCGTGGATGAAGTGAATCGAACGGTCAGCACGCGTCTGGTACGTCGCGGTGGTATCTTCAAGGTTTAACGACAATTGACGGAAAAAATAACGTTAGAGAGGTACATATAGCGATCTAGTGTAAACAAAGTCATTTTTCCTGAGCCGTTTCATGGGGTTTTTCTGATTTCAGTTGCAGGTTTACAGGGTTTCAAAGCAATTCCTTTAATCGGCAGATCCGGAGTTCGAATCGCTGGGAGCAAAAGAAGAAAGAGGAGGTACTGTGAAATGTTCCTGTTCTGTTTCCTTTGGCTTTTCCATTTGAGTTTGCTTTAAAACCCTAGTTTCTGCCACGTTTACGTTTTTGTGTGAATGTTACCTTTAAAACTCAAGCTTCTGTCACGCCTGCATTTTCGTATGAATATGAACGTCAAAAACGTGGCTAGTCTTTGTAGTTTTGTTATTGCCCTTAAAACCCTAAATCTCGTGTTTAAGTTTCTAGGGCGAGGATATTGTTCGTGTCTTGAAATTTATTTTCTTGACCCAGAGGGTCAATGTAGCACCGTTTTTAGTGCATGAGAGTAGAAGCAGGGACCTCTATTTTAACATGTAGCAGTCAGACCTCCGCCGAAAGCTGCATTGGTAGGGTTTTAAGTTGAGATATTCGTTGGCATGATTTTTCGGTTATCCGATCTTTCTTTTTGGTTGTGAAGTTTTTGGCGGTTTGAAAGTTGTCCCGGAAGCTCGTAAACATGGATTTGTACAGCGCTTAGTTTGATACCAGTGGACTTTCTGGGGTATCAAATTGTTGATGATGGTTTCTTAATTTATAGTCATCAAGTCTGGTGATAGGAAGTCCTTTGGCGTGAAGGAAAATAATAGCGCCATCTTTTTTGTTTAAGGGTTTTGTTATTCACAGAGTTGTAGTCTGATATCCTATGACAACTCATCTGAATAAATTTTTATCTGAATGTTGGATTGTTGTTTTTGGGAACGTTGCAGTTTTTGGGAAAAATATGTATTTTACAGTGCGTCATTATTTTGATCAACCTTCCATAAAAATTAAAAAAACTTAGATCTGTGCAAGGCTCCTTTAAACACAACTGTGATCTAATCAGGTCTTTCTTGTTTGTTTTTGGAAAACTCAGGTTACCTTCCTTACTGTCATGGAACCTTCATTTGTTATACCTCCTGCAAAGCGGAATTATGAATGGGATTCCCAAGAGCCCAATGGTAGAGAAAAAAGGCGTGCTACTGCATCATCTCGGGGCCCACCACCTCCTCTGAAAATTGGACCCGACGAAACAGTTTTTCGTATACTTTGTGTTGGATCGAAGACTGGAGGTATAATTGGAAAGGGAGGCAGCATTATAAAGCAAATCAGGCAGGAGACGGGTGCAAAGATCAGAATTGAGGAGGGTGTTCTAGGCTGCGAGGAGAGAGTTATTGTTATTGTGGCTTCAGAGAAGGACATAAAAGGAGACAAGGAAAAACCTGTTGGAAGTGACGGTAATGGACAGACAGAGGAAACTGCTGATGGAAGCAATGCTCCAAAGGGACAAGACGGAACTGTGGTGGAGGAGAAAGTAGCTGGAAGTGAAAAAGACCTTAAGAAAGAGAAACGTATTTCCCCAGCACAAGAAGCACTTCTTCGTGTTCATGACAGAATATTGGAAGGAGAATCTGATGTAAAGGTGAACGAGGAGACTGATAAAAAAACAACTCCGACAGTTACTAGATTGCTGGTGCCTACTAATCAAGTTGGCTGTGTACTTGGCAAAGGTGGAAAGATTATTCAACAAATTCGCACAGAAAGTGGTTCTCAAATCCGTGTTCTTTCAAGAGAACAAGTTCCTGCATGTGCCTTACCCACAGATGAAGTGGTGCAGGTAACATTTTTTTAGTTCAATTATGTTTTTCCTACAATATTATTTATTAAGAATAATAACTTATTTTTGTTTCTGTGTGTCCTGGTGTACTGTAGATTATGGGAGATGTGACAGCTGTCAAAAAGGCTCTGTTAGCTGTATCTGACCGTCTTCGTGAAAACCCCCCTCGTGATAGAGAAAATGTTCCTACTACTAGACCTGTGGGGCATCTTCCTCAGGGGTCTGGCATTCCACACGGTGATATATTTTCTCGAAAGAATCCTTCAGTAATGCAAGGAGCTAGATTTCCTGGTGTTGGGTCAGGTGCTGGTATTGACTATCATTCAAAGGGACCTTCTTCGGTTTCTATGATGCATGAAACCGGACCTAACATGAGGCAAAGAGTCCATCCACAGGAGGAAATCACATTTCGGCTGTTATGCTCAAATGATAAGGTTGGAGGAATCATTGGAAAGGCTGGTACTATAATTCAGGGACTTCAGAGGGACACAGGTGCTGATATCAAGATTGCCGATTCTGTTCCTGAGGAAGATGAACGTGTTGTCATCATTTCAGCATCTGCGGTAAGACATTTAGAGACCACTGGGATTGGTTCATAATGTTAATTCTTTTTTTCGGTTCATTTGAGTCTGTGTTAGGCATACTCTGTAATGCATGTCCTTTATGTGCACATTATGAGTTTCTTATCACATCCCAGATATTTTGTTTAGGTTATCATTTTCATCTGCTATGGCTTCTTCATGTTATCGAAAAATTCAATCCAATGGCTGTGCTCTGCATGTTTTTTTTGATTATACGCTTCTGAAATAGTCTGTCACGTTGAATAAATCGTATTGCAGCTCCCAGAAGGCAGACTTTCTCCTGCACAGAATGCTCTTCTTCGGGTATACAATCGTGTTGTCACTTCTGGACCTGAGAAAGACAAATTTGCAACTGCAAGACTCCTTGTCCCATCAAACCAGATTGGGTGTTTGCTTGGAAAGGGTGGCATAATTATTGCTGAGATGAGAAAATTAACTGGATCAAATATAAGGATTTTTGGCAAGGACCAATTGCCAAAATGTGCATCCCAAAATGACGAAGTTGTGCAGGTATTGTCAATATAGTAATTAGTCATTCGTACATGATTCCCTTTGCTGCAATTTTGTATATCGAGTGAAATTTGCTGTTCATGCCTATTGGTTCTCTGAATGAAAAATTACAAATCAGTTTTAATTACTGCAGGTCACTGGTGAACAGGGGTCAGTTCAAGAAGCACTTGTACAGATATCAACAAGATTGCAAAACAACCTATTTCCAGAAAAACCTGTTTCAGTTGCTGGTGTTGGTATTTACCCTGAGCATATGCCTCCAGTTCCTGGACCAATGACTTCATTCAGGGGAAGACCTGAACCTGGTTCGCCTCCTGGAATGTATCCTCATTATGGAGGACCCCTACAGGACATTGATCAAGGAGGACGGTTACCTCACAATGTTGATCGTTCAGGATACCCTCCCAATGTGCATCGTCCTGGAGGAATGCATCACAACATTGACCAACCACCATCACCAGGTCCATGGGCAGTGCAAGTAAGGCTTTATTGATGACAATTTTGATGGTAGCTATTTTTGATCGAATTGTTGATATTGCTTCTTATAATATCTTCTGATATTTATTAATTTCTGTTTACCATTTATGCATTTCTTTCACTGGAGAGGTTTAATACAGCTTAATAACATGATGGTTGATGTGGATCTGGAGAATGATATTTTTTCAAAAGCAGCAGGATGAATTCTATTTTTTTTTGTATCAATATTGTGGTTCTAGGGAATGGGTGGCGGCAGTGCAAGGAGCATGGCTGACTATGGAAGAGGATATCCACAAAGAGGAAGCCTAGGAAGGTTTGTATTCCCAACAGCACAGAAAAGGGAAGTTATATTTGAATGTTACCTATATTCTTACTGATTACTGTGTTTATCTGCAGTGGAAGTCAATCAGCTGTTGTGACAAATACGACTGTGGAGGTTGTTGTCCCAGAACGTGTCATTGGCTCTATTTATGGGGAGAATGGCAGCAACTTGGCCCATATTCGACAGGTTTGTATATCTGATGAAAACAATTTAAATGGGTAATATGACCTAAGATTTTATAACTGTGCAATTTCTGCTTAAATTACTTCTTCAATCAACCTTCTCATGGTTGATTTACATCCCTTTTTGTTTCTGTTGTTTTCAGATTTCTGGAGCAAAAGTTATAATGAATGACCCTAGACCTGGGGCAACTGAAGGCCTTGTTATAATATCTGGAACACCTGAGCAAACTCATGCTGCTCAAAGTCTTCTTCAAGCATTCATTATGAGTGGGCAGTCGTCACCATGATTGCCTTTAATTTTTGAAGGTAACTCTAATAAATGGACTTTGTTTTTTCTATAACTGAACCAGCATTTATTTACATACTTATAGCATGCCGAAAATTGTATCTGTTACTTAGATTATGCACACATTTGAAGGTATCACATGTGCTTATTCAGTAGTGCTTTGTGCAAACTTTTCTGATGTTTTGACTTTTATTTGTGCCTTCTTCTTTCATTCAATTCTCCTTTAACAGACGAGGACAAAGAAGCTTGGAGTAGGAGAGCCAAAAACTTTGCAGAATTGTGACCAACACTTCTAAAAACATTTGAGGATTCTAAATAGCGAGTACATTCAAACATTGCAGATTTAGCAGTTGATCAACGGAAGCCAAATCTATTATAATTTCTTGGGTGTGGGGGCTTTAACGATTGATTAAGCCCTTGGATCTTTCTGAGGCTGAAACAAATTCGAGAAGATGATGAAACATAGTTTTCTTGATCCATGGAATGTTACGAGATTACTTTTTGTTGTACTGTTTATGGAAAACATCCTTGCTTTATAGCAAAGGTCTATTGTCATAGTTTACATTACACTTTCAATTTTCGAACAGACAAACGAGTTCATAGTGGTTAACTCTATTTTTGAAACATCAAAATTTGATCTAGAATTATATACATGACATGTTTTCGATTAGCCCATCTGCCACATTCAAATAAGACTTCAAGAATGATAAAATTTGTTAGGTATGGATAAGGTCATTGTAACTCTTTTGAAACTCTAGCTTTATGTGTGCTTTAGGGTAGTGTATACCTGTTGACCCTATATAATTTGTATTTCAAATGCTATTTAGTGTGAACACAACAAACAATGTCAACTTTTCAGCAAGATAGTGTTGGGAACAATGTCAACCAAATTTACACCTTTTCTTAACCTTTTCTAAATATTGACTATTATTGAAAACAATCAATTGAAGCCAATTCTATCCCAATTCATCTAGGAGGGGTCTTCACGATTGATTAAGACCATGGATCTTTCCTAAATTAATAGTGATGAAACAGTTTTCTTGCTTTACACTTTATTATCATGGTTTATGTTATTCTTTATTTCTGTTTTTCAAACAGATCTATGTGATCTTGGATAACTAAATTTTTGGAACATCAACATTTAATGAAGAATTATTTCCACGATATGCTTTCTATTAGACCATATGCAGCATCCAAATAAATAAGGCTGGGAAGGTGTTGATAAGGATCATTGTAACAATAAACTTCTTCATGGGTGATTTAGTGAACCTTAGGAGTTTCAAGTGGTGTAACTTTATTTTGAAACCTTCATATTTGATACATGCTTTCTTTTAAGCTATCTGAAATTTGTCAGATATGGATAATATGATCATTGTAACAAACACGAAACATGAGCAATATTTGGGTTTTAGGGTTGAATATATCTTTGGACAGATCATATGGTATCTAGTGTGATCGCAACAAACAATGCCACTATTCGAGAATGTGATTTTGGAATTTGTAATGTGTTTGGACTGATGCTTTCAATTGTTAAATAAAATCTAACTCTTTTCCAATTGGTATGCTCTTTTGCCAGTTGAACCGATTCAAGTTCATATCTATTAATATCTTCTGCACTATGATCTCCATTCATGAAAGTCCGTTTAGAAAATATGAACATGTAGGTTTGAGGATGGTTCTACTTTTCAATTAACTACACTAATAAACATTCTTTTTCTAATTGTCTGGAAAGATAAATTTGTATGGTAGAACATTGATAATTATCCATCGCAAGAAATATCTATAAAAAGGTTAATACCTGTAAGTCAATGTAAATAAACAAGAAGAAAGGGCTATGTATAACCATTTAAACCTAAAACGAGTGGATCATCTGGTACCAACATATCGCATTTAAATGATATGTTTCAATCATGAATACTAGATGTCAACTGTTTTATATACATGTGCAAAATGATCTGTTTAGATTCCTGTCGCTTTAGTTTGTTTGAAATACTGCTAATCTTATCACATTACTTATTCAATGAGTGGTATATTTAGATGGCACAATTCACTAGGATACTGAGAAGTTTGCTTCCTGTTACTTATCAAGTGATACTTACAGGATTCTGGTGGCATACTGTAGCCAAATTGCTAGGTATGTTACCATTTTATGGTAAAGTGGTGGCATTAGTCGTCAGGATTATACCAAATGATATAACAGCACAGGTATGATTTCTAGACGATAGCAAGCTTTCTAGACGATAACAACACAGGTATGTTTAACAAGCAAGGCTTTTTATATGGGTGCAACAAATGCTGAAGATCTTTCCACTGATGTCTGGTGAGCATATCTATGACTATATCTGATAATTAGCGTTATTTTTAAAATTTTTAAGCTGTATTTTCCCTGGTTTTGTATCTGCTGTCATTTGTTGTGTCATTCACCTTATATATCAGGAAGGATGTAGGGGATGCCTGCTCCCTTGGCATGTTTTCTTTGCACATGTTTTGGTTGTGCATCATGCCTAAAGGGCATATATTCCAAACAAGACCATGTTCCTCTTCCTCCTAAATCCTATATGCTGCTATTGTTACCCATGCCGGCTCTTTGTGACCAGCTATCCTCTGTGTTTCGAGGAATAAGTCCTTTTCTTATGAAGATCCCTGAATCAATTCTCTTTCATTTGTTGCTCCTTAACCACTATTCCTTTCCTGTGTTCAAAAGTACTTGAAATATAATTTAAATCTATGCCCCGACTGCTTGTCTTGTTTCAAGATAGAGCATCCAGATTACGAGCAAGTTGGAGTTGTCAAGTTTGGTTTGACCAGTGAGTAATTGTGATTCATTGACTGGGTAAACAATGTTTTTGCAAGCTTTTCCAAATCTTTTTCAGAGTTTTTATTCAAGATAAGGCAGGTTACTCTGGACTTTCTTGTGAATTCAATTTTGTTGACGTGCCAAATTGGGTACCTGTGCTTCAAAAGAATTTTCCATTCAATTTATTTTTATTGTCTTATCCCGCTTTATCCATTTTGTCTTGATTGATCAAACTTCATTGGCTGTTTTGCGTTATTTTAAATTATTATAGTGAAGTGTTATCTTATAAGTAGATGGGCAGACTAGCTAGGAAGAGATGGATAATCATGAAAATCATTGGTAGTTTTCTTCTGCTTGTATTATGCATACAATACAACAGTGATTTTTGTCCATGCAGGGTCAAATACTTCCACGTCTCTCAGGAAGGAGAATGCAAGGAGCATTCGAAGCAAATAATTGCTGAATTTCAGTGTGGCTCAACGATGCTTTGTGTTTTTCCTTTAAGTGCCTGTAGGTGGGGTCAATAATTGTCAGGTATGTTTCTTTTTCGCAGGCATGTTTTTAATTTTGTTTAATTCTCATTAATAAATTATTTTTTTAATAGGTGTTAGTGTCAATATCACACTTTAAAAATTGATTATTTTCTTGCTGACTATGGATGCATAGTTTAAAAATTGATTATTTTCTGTTTTGTCCTTGAAATCATGTGTTGTGTTTGATTTTACTTCTAAATACTATATTCTTCAGCCATCAATGGCCAGTGTATAAATTAATGATATTTTTACTGTGAGGCTCATGTGTTGTGTTTGATTTTACTTCTAAATACTATATTCTTCAGCCATCAATGGCCAGTGTATAAATTAATGATATTTTTACTGTGAGGCTCATTGTACAGTCCAGTATGATGTGTGTAAGTACTGTTGTTAAAGTTGAAATTTGGTTCATGTTGGCTAAAATAATTTTCTTAAAAATCTGTTATTTTTT
>APFE030331415.1:122680-178958 GCA_000404065.3 Pinus taeda | reverse complement strand
ATTTAAACGTTTAAATTGATTAGTATATCTATTGAAAAATAGATATTTTTAATTGGTTGATACATATATAATTTGAATGTGAATTATGATTATTTGAATGTGAATTATGATTATTTTAGGTGGTTTGAGTAACTTTGTAATGACTTTGTGTTTATAAATGTTGTTATATTGTCAGCTTCATTAGTTCTTAATCGTATTGTCTTACACCAACAATTTCACTTTAGCTTTTAAACTAAAAAACTGATTTTTTGCCTAAAATGTATACCATTTATAATAATAAAATTAAAAGAAACCAAATACTAAATAGTTTGTTTCTATAATATATTATATATATATTTTAGTTTCACATAACTTTTTCCACCTTTCTTGCACCACTTTTAAATTACATTTAAGTTGTTTGAAGTGTTAAAGGATTAAGATGTCACGTAAGAATTGTTCCACATCTTTCTTGCACCACTTAAGAACACATCTTTCTTGCACCACTTAAGAACGTTTATTACATCTTTCTTGCACCACTTTAAGAACCTTTATTACATTGTTTGTAGTCCTTATTACATTGTTTGTAGTCCTTATTACATTGTTGGTAGTCCTTATTACATTGTTTGTAGTACTTATGGATCCCATGGATGCACAATTTTTGTCGAAAAAATTGAGAATGACTCACCTTGAATGTGCCACCTAAAAATAAATATTTTTTTTGGGATAATATTAATCCTGGTTATACTGAAGGCTAACTAAAGGCTAACTAAAGATGTAGAACTTTTATTACATTGTTCGTAGTCCCTTTATTACATTGTTCGTAGTCCTTATGGATCCCCATGGATGCACAATTTTTGTCGAAATAATTCTTATAAATAATTTTTTTGGGATAATATTAATCTTGCTTATACCGAAGGCTAACTAAAGATGTAAAAGTAGGGATTTTATATATTAAAAAAAGAGGTGAGTCAATGATATAATATAATATGTTTTTGCTTTTTTTTTCAATAAAGTTAGTCAATTGTTTGTTTCAACTTATAAATTTGGATGATAAAGGAATAAATTATGAAATTAGTATTTTTTTAAGAAAATTTGGAAATATAGAGTTTTTATTAATTTTGAATTTTATCAAATTTTGTATTATTGAAGTTATTCAAAATTTACAAGATCCATCTATGAACATTGTTCTATAATGTAAGAAGATTTGATAATTGGTTAAATTTTGAAATTTGATAATTGATGTATTTTGAAATTTCTAATAAATTCTTATAAAATTTTTGTCTAGAGAGAATCTTTTTGTTACTAGATTTTTTTAAGGGTTCTTTAAGGGTTTTTGGACCATATAATTAAAAATTAGAAGAAAATACAATATATTTACATTGCATCTTTTATCACCATTACAATAATATTAATCAAAATAGCTAATACACTAAAGATTCCCCCACAATGTGTTCAATTTATCGTATCACCAAATAACTTTTAATTGAAACTTCAAATTTTTGCTATTTTTGACAACCATAAACATATTTCTCAAATAGTTTCTCAAATCTATGGTTGTGTTAATGGTTTAATTATTTCTTGTCTTAATTCATGACCATTTTGTGAATGAAAATAAAAGATATTGATCAAATTGTTTTACTGTATATTCTTCGTGAAATAAGTTGAAAGTTTGTTTGGAAATGCATTTATTTAACATTTCTCAAAACAACTATCATTTATTCTTATTTGATTTTTTAGTGTGAAAGATGTCACATAATAATTCCCCTATATTCTTATGCACCATTTAGATTATTTATAAAACTCTCTATTTGGGAGGATATATAACATGCCTGTTGCATGATTACCAATTCACAATCCCTTAATTTGATGCAGATATTGGGACAAGATGTAGAGCGAATGAAGACAAGCGATATTAATCAAATTGTTTTCTCATATGTTTTTAACCAAGTTGAAAGTTTTAAGTTATCCAATTTTATCACTTCCCTTCGAGATTTAAGAAATAAAATTCTTTTGAGAACATTTGAAACTTTTATTACATTTTTCAGTCATTATGAGTCTCTATGGATGCACAATTTTTGTCTCAAAATTGAGAATGACTCACCTTGAACATGCCAATTAAAATTAAATAAAAAAATGCAAGAGAATATTAAACTTGCTTGAGAATGACTCACCTTGAACTTGCCACTTAAGAACGTTTATTACATTGTTCGTAGTCTTTATGGATCCCCATGGATACACAATTTTTGTCCTAAAAATTGAGAATGACTCACCTTGAATGTGCCACCTAAAAATAAATAATTTTTTTGGCACAATATTAATCTTGCTTATATCGAAAGGCTAACTAAAAAATGTAAAAGTAGGGATTTTATATATTAAAAAAAGAGGTGAGTCAATGATATATAATATGTTTTTTTCAATAAAGTTAGTCAATTCCTTGCTTCAACTTATAAACTGGGATGTCTATTAAGGAGCAAATTATGAAATTAGTATTTTTTAAGAAAATTCGGAAATATGGAGTTTTTATTAATTTCGAATTTTATCAAAATTTGGATTATTGAAGCTTACTCAAAATTTAGAAGATCCATGTATGAACATTGTTCTATAATGTAAGAAGATTTATAATTGGTTTATTTTGAAATTTCTAACAGATTCTTAAAATTTGTCTAGAAAGAAAATCTTTTTGTTACTAGATTTCTTTAAGGGTTTTTGGAATAATAGTGTGTTTTCAAATATAGTACTGTCTTCATCATTGCAAGCCAACCACTCAAACTTTTATATTTTGAAAGTGACTTTTTAGTCAACCCCCACTCCCAATAAATTTATGATGTTGATAATTGATATTATTTGAAGGCAGTTTTATATATCAATTTCAAATAGGTCTCATGATACCATTTGATTATTTACATCCATGATGATTATTAAAAATAGTTTTTGCTTTATTTGTTTACTTTTATGGTTATTTTGTTATATAATGCATACAATTTTTTTAATTGTATTTGTTTTATTTTATTTGAATTTTAATATAAAGTAATATTAAAATAGTCCTATAAATTAAATGGTTAGCTCTTGTTACACTATTGCAGGCCAATACATTTTATTTTGTTTATTCAGTACAAAAAAAGCTTGATAGTATTAAAAGCCAATAATCATATAAATACATGAGTATAATTTGAGATGGGAGAAATAGCATGGCTGTACAACGAGATTGGGAATAGTGAAAAGCAAAATTGTTTGAAAGCCAAAAGCACCCAAGTGTACTGGGAAAGGAAAGATTCATGTGCAATATATCAAAGGGAAAAAGTAGTGCTTTTACCAGATTGATTGCCTGGATAAGAAAAAACCTCAATAGAGGTCGATAACTGCCAGGTGGACTAGAGAATGCCTTATGTATGAAAAAAATTGCTTTGAAACATACGTGGGAGATGATATGAAACAAGAGAATTATGAGTCAAGTAGAGAAAAGTCATGAATTGAAAATGTTTCAACTTCCATTTTTATGTCCATTTTCAATACAATCGTTTATCAATATCGCGTGCTCAATGTGTCGTGTTGATATGACATTTTTTTTTAATCAATTAACTTTAAGATAAATTAATTAAACATAACCCTTGAAGATAAATCTTTACCCTTTTATGGCGAATGCTAATATGAATATTTTATAATATTCCAAATATATTGAATCTATACAATCCAACTAATAATATTGATAATTAAATTTAAATTGTTAAGTTATATTCATACTCTTTCTTTGGACCAGATAATTAACAATTAGAAGAAAATACAATATATATACATTGCATCTTTTTTCACTATTACAATGATAATAATCAAAATAGCTAATACACTATAAAATTCGCCCACAATGTGTTCAATTTATTGTATCACCAAATAGCTTTTAATTGAAACTACAATTTTTTGCTATTTTTGGCAACCATAAACATATTTCTCAAGTAGTTTCTCAAATCTATGGTTGTGTCAATGGTTTAATTATTTCTTCTTGTTTTAGTTCATGACCATTTTGTGAATGAAAATAAGAGATATTGATCAAATTGCTTTACTATATGTTCTTCGCCAAATAAATTGAAAGTTTGTTTGGAAAGGCATTTATTTAATATTTCTCAAAACAAATATCATTTATTCTTATTTGATTTTAGTGTTAAAGATGTCACATAAAAATTCCCCCATGTTCTTACGCACCATTTAGATTGTTTATAAAACTCTCCATTTGGGAGGATATATAACATGCCTTGTTGCGTGGTTACCAATTCACAATCCCTTAATTTGATGCAGATATTGGGACAAGATGCAGGGTGAATGAAGACAAAAGATATTAATCAAATTGTTTTCTCGTATGTTTTTCACCAAGTAAGTTGAAAGTTTGTTTGGGAGGGCATTTATATAACATTTCTCAAAACAACTATCATTTAAGTTATCCTATTTTATTACTTCCCTTCGAGATTTAAGAAACAAAATGCTTTTGAGAACATGCACAATTTTTTTCTCAAAATTGAGAATGGCTCACCTTGAACATGCCAATTAAAATTAAGTTAAAAAATTTGGGAGAATATTAAGCTTGCTTGAGAATGACTCACCTTGAACTTGCCAATTAAAAGCAAATAAAAAAATTCGGGACAATATTAAGCTTGCTTATAATGAAAGACTAACTAAAGATGTAAAAGTAGGAAGAGATTTTATAGATAAAAAAAGAGATGGGTGAAGATATAATTCCTTGCTTCAACTTGTAAATTGGGATGCTTATTAAAGAATAAATTGTTTGTTTAAATATTCTTTATTTTTTTTTCCAAAATTTGGTTATCTATAATAAATAGTTTATTATACATTTCTTAAATTATTTAAACATAAAATTTGACATAAAAATGATATAATTACTATATCTTTTAAAATAATTTATGTTAATAATTATATTTTTTACTTATTTCTATTAAATATGAAAATTACATATTGTAGATGTTTTGAAAGCATATTAAAAAATGTTGCTGATTGTGCAAACCTCATCATAGAGATAAGTTCACATATAATCACTGTCGTATATTAGTAGAGACGAAACTCTAATCTTGACATGTAAATAAATATTGGAACCCCCATCACATATTTGTACATATATTTGCAAACAAAAATAAAAAGTGTATCTCATGAAATGGTGAATGATGGTATTGATAGTTTCACTCCCATTTTGCTCTAATATTTGTTAAATTCATTCCTGCTGCGTGACTTCCTTGGATAGACGATAAAAAATGGTGTTCCTTTCCATGTAAATGTTACAACATGTAATAAGATCAAATTATCCATTAATCATCAATACTTCCTCAAAATAAGTTGGAGTGTGTGCACATGACACATGGATTGCTAGTTGAACCAAATCTATAATCATTCGAGAGTCACGAAAAACTTGAAGTTGTCAATACCCTTTTTCAATAGCAAAGATAAGTAGTTTGAGGCTATAAAGTTCAACATAAATGTTGGTCTTGAGACCGAAACCACTCTTTAGCTTAAAGAAATGTTGGTTAGTTAAATAAAGGATGACACTTTCTCTAGACATTTTGTTATTTTGGGTAGAACCATCAAAAGTATGCACATGGTTGTGAATGATCATGTATTTAGCTAAGATAGAGTGAGAGTTGGTTCTAGGATCCTCTTTAAGGAGGATATCATATATTGCCACAACTTGTGCGCCTATTTGATCTAGATATAATAAATCTTTATACTGGAAGATTTTTTGTTTCCTCCCAAGCCAGACGTGCCAACAAATGAGAGGGAGAATGTTCCACAATTTTTTTGGAGATGCCTCATTCCACCATGACATTTAAGTCATGTCAAATGATTTTCCTTGCCACTTGATACACACAGATAAAACTTCATAAACCAAGTTCCATAATTGGGAAATAATAGGACAAAAGAAATGGTCCATTGTTTCTTTAACACATTTGTATAAAGCACATCATGATGGACCAACAAAAGACCTTTTTTTGAGATTGCCCCTAATAGAAATTTTATTTTCTAATTGACCAAAGAAATAATCGAGCTAAATGAATAAATATCCTTCTCTAGGAGTATATTTCCCATAAATAGAGTCGATTCATAAAAGCTTGTCTTACCTATCATGGACTCTAACATGTGAATATTTGCGGGCTTTGGTGTAGTCATTCCATAGTTGGTGCCATTCATTAGGTAAATTAAGATTGTGTTGATAATGGTCCAAATAGAAGTGTTTCCTAAGTCAACTATTTGATTTAAAGTTCTTACCTTGTGCGGCCAAAAATGCCACCACAACTTGATATAGTCTATGCTGATCACCACTACTTGTCCAAGGATCAAGACCTATTCAAACACGCTCCATGCCAAACTAGATCCAATGATATTGAAGGAATCTACCACAACCTTCTAGAAAGGCAAACTATTCCTTGGATATGTGTTGAGATAATATATAGACTTTATATGGTTTGTGATCTTTGCAATAATTTTATAAATACAGTTACAGATTGAAATTTGTCTAAAATGATTAAAATATTTTAGATCATCAACATCTAGAATGAGAGATATAAACTTGGAGTTGAAGGCATCATACATCCGCCTTGATCTGCTATGTTCCTTTATCACCTTTAGCATGTATGATCTTAAAAGTTCATCGAACTTAGTAAAGATTGTTTTTGGACTCATCTTGTTTGCCTCTTGCCTCATTTTCTAGACAAATTTTTGTTTCAAAGTGAGACCATTAAGGCCAAAAATGCGTGAGTGCACCCTGAAGCCTTGATGGGAGATCCTTCATTGTTTAGAGGTGCACCTTGTGCCCTCCAAGAGCACAAAACACACTTGTCAAGCATGATTCCCCTTCTAAACTGCGCCCTTTAAAATGACAAAGTCTTCCTTGAGCACACTCATTTGATTTGAAGAAGTGCACCCTCCTTGAGCACACCGGTGCACCCTAAAGACCAGAAACTAAGTCCTTCAACCTTCCCCACTGCACCATGCGCCCTCCTGGATCCCTTGAGTGCATGAGAAAACTCCAAAGGCACGAAGCCTTAGCTTTTAACCTACAAGAGTGCGCCCTGCACCCTCCCTTAGGTCCCTTGAGCGCATACGCACACCCCGAAGG
Organism: Pinus taeda; assembly: GCA_000404065.3. Lineage (NCBI taxonomy): Eukaryota > Viridiplantae > Streptophyta > Pinopsida > Pinales > Pinaceae > Pinus > Pinus taeda. The sequence goes on along the minus strand of APFE030331415.1, from coordinate 171,865 downwards.
CTTGAATCCTTCACCCTTCAGCCTTCAGGAGTGCGCCATGTGCCTTCCATCTCTCCCTTGAGCGCACATCACACTTGGGAACCCAAAATCTTTCCCCTTCATTCTTTAGACTTGTGACATGCACCTTGCCTTGACTATCCCCTTATTTTGAGCGCATTTTGAATCCCCAAAACCTACCTTCTTCAGTCCTTCAGTGTTTCAAAGTGTGCCCATGTACCCAAAAGCTCATTTATGTCTTTGAAAGGTACCAAAAAGGCACAAACACAAATCTTTGCATAAATCATAGTAGATTGTAGATGCAGGTATCCAAAAACATCGTGGCAAGCACACATGTGGAAGACAGGGGGAGGAGAATAAACAAAGAAAGCATGAAATGAAAGAGAAACACACTTGAATATGGATGATAAAAGCACTCACAAACTCCATTCGACCAAAGATCCTTTGGAGGGTGAGGACATCAATGATGAAAGCTACACAAAGAATGAAATACAATTGGCAGCAATGCCATTGCTGGAGAAAGTTTGTGTCATCAGTGACTATTAGTCCTAGCCATCAAAGATAGTGACATGTCAAGTCTCATCATGTGATGATGTGGAATTCAAGATGTATTATTGTAATCTTTGTAAAAGACAACTAATTAGAAGACCAAGTCATGCATGAACTAAAGAGTCATGGAAGTCCAAAGGACATGTAATACCAAAAGTCATATGTAATTCCAAAAGTCATTTGGAACTCAAAGGTTGTAGAAGTTCAAAGGTCACTAGAAGTTAGAAAGTCAAGAGACATGAGAATGTGAAAGGTCATTCAAGAGACATGAGGATGTGAAAGGTCATTCTACTTGGGATGCCCAAAGCTTTCCTTGTCATTCATCAGACTTGTGACATGCACCCTGACTTGACTAGTCCCTTCTTTTGACCACATGTCGAAGCCCCAAAGCCTACCTCCTTTAGTCCTTCAATCTTTCAAAGTGCACCCATGCACCTAGAAGCTTATTTATCCCTTCGAAACGTACCGAAAAGGTAGAAACTCAAATCTCGATATAAATCATAATAGATGGTATATTTTCAAGTTGATAGTTGCTCGTAATAAGTGGTTGTAGATGCAAGTATCCCAAAAACATCGTGGCAAGCACACGTGGAAGATCGGGGAAGGAGAATAAACAAATAAGCATGAAATGAAAGAGAAACACACTTTAATCTGGATGATCAAAACACCCACAAATTCAATTTGATCAAAGACCCTTTAGAGGCTGAGGACATCAATGATGAAAGCTACATAAAGAATGAAGATAAAATTGACAGCCATGCCACCGCTAGAGAAAGTCCATGTCATTAGTCACTATCAATTCCAATCATCAAAGCTAGTGACATGTCAAGTCTCATAATGTGATGATGTGGAATTCAAGATGTATTATTGTAATCATTGTAAATGACAAATAAGTAGAAGATTAAGAGTCATGCATGAACTAAAGAATCATGGAAGTCTAAAGGACATGTAATACCAAAAGTCATATGTAATTCCATAAGTCATTTGGAACTCCAAAGGTTGTAGAAGTCCAAAGGTCGGTAGAAGTTAGAAAGACAAGAGACATGAGGATGTGAAAGGTCATTTCTCAAGTTATAAATAGATCATCATTTCTCATGTAAAATACTTTTAACCTTGGCTTCTCCCACAAGGCACAACACAGACATAGTTAGTACTTTTGGGAAGCAAGTAGTGGCTCTAGCACTTCACTATTTGAGCTAGTGGTGTTTATTGTATTTATGTATCTTGGGAATTTTACTTAATATTGAAGCCTTCGAGGCCAACACATTTTCACACATGGATTGTGAATGTTTATAATATTATTCTTTGAATGTTTATGGTTCATGTTTTCTTTCATTAAGTACTAAATTAGTTGAACTATTTTGATTACTTTAGTGCTTCTTGTTGGAAATGTGTTGTTATGCTATAATGATCGTTGCATCCTTGTGAACTATTTCACTTGATGTCGACGAGTCTTTCTTATTGATGTGTGTGTCTCCATTAGGGTAGTACTATTACTTCTCTTTCAGAGGCTCACTTTATTTTTTCCCTATGTAGTAAGAGAACCTTGATACATCGACAATCGAACATCCACAAGGCATACTAGCTTTGCTCGTTCAAAAGGACCATGCACTTCTCTCTTGCGTTGATAACTAAAGACAATGCATATCTATAAGTAAACGATAACCATGCCATATTCAAATGAGACTCCTACACCAAATGTTGTGAGGTCTAGTTGGGACCTTATATCGGGGAGCTCCCCTATATGTTGGCGGTTTCCCGCGCTGTCAACACTCTGGTGCTAGAAGGAGGGAAGCCAGTTTTTAATGTCTGATAACTCCACACACCCAAAGCATTCTTCTTCTGGACAAGGTAGAAGCATTCTGATCACTATTCCTTCTACGATCCCTGAAGCATTAGAATCTTCTCAGCAGGGCCTAGAATCAAATTGCGAAGTTACACATCAATAGATCTAGACACTTTGATCTATAACTTGTCGGTTTGCAAAGGCCATTGGTTTAATTCTGGGAGCCGAAGAAATCCCTCATTTTCCTAGGAAGAAATAAAAAACTAGTGTTGGTATGTTAGTATCGACAATGGAATATTTGGTCTTTGCTACTCTCGAAGATTGGGTAGAAGACAATACAAAACATCCAGATCATCTTCCACCCCCTAACGAAGGAGACGAAGACACAATTGTTCTTTTTGACGACCTCTTCGAAGGGTTAAACGTTGAAGATTCCTCAGATTCTGATAAAGAGGAGGAACATGGAGACGAGAACATGGTAGACTAGGATTTGGATTGGATGGCCGAAGGGTCTCTTGCTCTTTTAGACAACTTGCATAAAATGCCAAGACATCTGGAATAGTTTCTTTCAAAGTATGACCCAGATAAGAAGGTGAAGGCAGTTGACCACCTCGATGACTTTACATGCATCTATGAATGTTATAGGTAAGGTATGATAATATTTCCTGTCGATTTTTCCCTTATACACTAGAAGGCAAGTCAACAACGATGATACCGCAATCTACCAATCAATTCAATCCATACTTGGAGGGAGTTTTAAAAGTTGTTTCTCAAAAAGTTTGTTGACGACAAGACTCCCACCATGTTCCTTAAGGAGCTAAGAAGCATGAAGATGGGGGAGAAAGAGAAGTGAAATATTTTAATCAGAAGTTCAATCGTATATTGAATAAGTTTCGCTAGATATGCAACCACATGATTCAATCATTATTGAGTACTATACCACTACTTTGTCAACTAGTATTTCCCAATTCGTAAAAAGAGCTGCAAAGCGACTACACTGGAATTAAACTTTGCAGAAGTAATCATCGTTGAGAAGGACTTGCATGCATTTGGGGTCATTACATACGGTGATGAATCTTAGGATTCCAAAGAAACTAGTAGGAAGTCACAACTTTCTTCTAGTAAGGCTAAAGAAAAGGAATCATCAAATATCGAGAGCTTGACCAGGATGGTGAAACACTCACCAATGAAATCTCAGAACTGAAGAAAGGTTTAGTGAGACTTCTGCTAGCAACAAGCCTCCCAAATCCTTCCATTTTCGAAGGAGAAATAGTTACAATAGCAATCAACCCATCAAGTCTATGCAGGGCTAGAATGTTGTGATGAACATAGAAAGCATCATCATGGATAATTACTGTTCGTTCCACTAGGAATATCACTCAGAAAATACATGCCCCTAGTGGAACCACAACATGAACGCTCAAGCTGCACATATCATAGATACTCTATTAGAAAATAAGCAGGCAAAACAAACATAGGAGACATAAGAACCTACAATGGTTGAAGAAAGAAAAATTACTAGACACGCAGTGAATGTATATCACTGTATTTTCAACACTGATAAGTAAAATGCTGAAGAGCCCCTGGTCAATACAATTTAAGGAGTTAAGGGCCCATATATGAACAAGAATTAACAAGATAAAAACTAAAAGAGCAATTGCTAAGAAGGATCTCACCACCTTTCAATCCTACTCAGAATGTGCAGAGTAATCTAGGAGACGCAATTAAGTGCAAGAGCACTTCCTTGGGTAAGAAGAGTAAGTCTAACATTTCTGAAGTGTTAAATAATGCCACTCTTCCAGAAACTTCAACATTGTCTACCATAGGCGAAACAATCGATTATAACATTATGGAAGATATGAAGAAGATGCATGCTAACATTTCTATTTATGAGCTCGCGAAGATTGCAGGTCAGCATGAACTCATTGTCTAGACCTTTTCGCAACATTTGACAAATGATAAATCTTCCTCCTCTCAAAAGGTGCCAGGTAACTCTTTCGGTCCCCTTGAATATGTTGTGAAAGCTTTAGCATTAGAAGCTAACACTCTCTGCCTTTTGTTTTTGTTAACATTTGAAATTTTCAATTATAATGTCCATAATTGTTTAGTCGATTTTGATGCATCTGTAAATGTAATGCCATGATCTATAGCAAAGAAAATAAATGCAAAATGGGAAAAAATGATCCACAAATTATCCAGCAGGAGAAATCTCTCGTCCAAGCAATTGGTGAACCGAGGAATGCACCTATTAGATTATCAAAACACAATCGAGTTCACCAATGTATAAATATCGTGATTGTGGACATACCATAAGTTTATGGTGTACTTAGCATAGACTGGTCTAGCAAATTGCAGGGATGTTTTGCAATAGTCTGGTTGCATTTGTGGCTTCTATATAAGGGCACGAATAATCAAATCCATGTGGACAATGAGTCATACATGAAATACATCATGACGCCGCTTGAGGGCCACAATGAGCCTCTTGATTTTGTTGATTTGATTTTTGGGAATTGCTTTCTCGAAATTGATCTCAGGTACTATTAGGCACAACCATCACTTGTTCCACCAGATACACAGCTCGAACTCCTTCCTTATTCTTCAACTAGTGCGAATGAAACATGTAATACAGATGTAAATAATAGTCGTAATACTAGTAATAATAGAAATAAAACTATAGGAAGTGACTTAATAACTCATAATATTTCGACTTTATATTTTGATGGTTCAAAGACGCAGGATGGTTTTAGAGCAGGTTGTGTTGTTATAGACCCATGCAATAGAGTAGGTTGTGTTCGAGTTCACTAATAATACTATTGAATATGAAGCACTTTTTCTTGGGTGAAAGAAAGCTATTGACCTAAAGGTAGAAATGCTGAAGGTAATTGGTGATTCAGAGGTGGTTACTTGTCAGGTATGAGATACTATACACTGTGTTTCACTGCATCTTAAAAACTACCAATAGGAGGTATGGCATTTGATTAGTCATTTCAAAGCTTTCAATATTGTTTCTGTTCCTAGGGTTAGAAACGCTGCAACAGATGCATTAGCAAATGCTATTGCCAGAATGTCACTATGGAAAAATGGTTTTTTTTTTTTTTTTTTTTTTTTTTTTTTAATCGAAATTATATATAAACCATCTGTTGCTAGAATGTCACTAACTTATGTGTTTTCAATGATGAACAACAAATACTACACTTTATGGCTAATGCTGACGTATTCAAAGATGCTGGCACAGAGGAGGATAAGCATGATTAGGCTCTGTAGGAGGCATCGAATGCAACGACAAGAAACACTATACCTAAATGTGTGGTGTCCATGGAGAAATTATACGACCTACAAAACCAATTCAGAGGGCCAACCAACACAAAGACTCAGAGTTCAAAGTTAGCATATGAATAAGTCAATTTGGGAACTCCTGAAGATTCAAAGTATGTGAACCTCGGTACTTGTTGTTCTCCATAAGAACGACATGTGTTTAACCGCTTATTCAAGAAGTATCAAGATGTGTTGGCATGGACATACGACGATTTAAAGACATATGATACTCGTATTATCCAACATGTCATCCCTATAAAAGAAGGCATGAAACTATTCCAACATAAATGATGAAAATTTCATACAACACTGGAACCCTTGATACATAAGGAGTTGAGAAAATTGATGGATGCTTGGACCATCTTTAAAGTTAGACATTCCATATGGGTTTCCAATCTGTTCATGGTCAGAAAGAACTCTTAAGAGATAAGATTATGTGTAGATTTACACAACCTTAATCGAGCTTATGATAAAGATAACTAGCTAGTGCCATCCATGGAGTAGATACTCTAGATAGTATCTTGGTCTGAAATGTTTTCGCTACTAGATGGGTTTTCAACTTATAATCAAGTCTTAGTAGCAAAACCCGACCAATTGAAAACAACCTTGTGGGCCAAATGGGAGACATTCGCTTTTAAAAGGATTCCATTTGGACTTATAAACCTAGGTGCCCCTTTCTAAAGAGAAATGGACATCACCTTTTATTGTCTAATAGCTCCGAGTGTTGTTGTTTATTTGGATGATGTTACGGTGTTCTCCAAGAAAAGATCAGATCACGTATGTCATTTGAAAAAAATATTCAAGCAGTGTCGAAAGTATGGAATTTCGCTTATCCTAAGAAGAGCATTTTTGGTGTGTCTGTAGGGATCCTGTTAGGGCATGTCATAGTAAAGAGCGGAATCAAGATTGATCTCGAGAGAGTCAAACTATCATGCAAATCTTGTTCCTGGTAAATAGGAAAGCCATACAATCTTTCTTGTCGAAATTTTTTCAAAAATTTGACAAGTATGGAGCTAAGCTCGACAGTGCTAGCCAAAGGTATGGTTATTTTGTCAGCTTAGATGATAAAGAAATTTTATTTCCATTTATTAATTCAAATTCACCCAACAGGCTAAAGAGAATAGAAAGAATGGAAAATCTATTGGCAAAAATGGAAATGAAAAAATAAATTTTGAAGACAGAAGAACACTTGGACAAAGGGAAATATGCGAAAGAGATAGCAGACCTCACTGCTAAGTTTAAGGAATGTTGTTCAGATGACCCAAATGCCTTCTGGCATGTCCATAAGCAGGGAGTGGAGCTTCCCCTTAAAAAAGATTTCAGTGGAAAATTGAGGAGATCTAAGGCAATAGAAATGAATGCAGAACAACTAAAAATGTGCAAGGAAGAAATCAAGGATCTGCTGAAGAAAGGACTCATCAGAAAGAGTAAGAGTCCTACTGCATGTTTTGCATTCTATGTGAATAAAAATTCTGAAATAGCCAGAGGTAAGCCCAGGTTAGTTGTAAATTATAAGCCTCTGAACAATATCTTAGATTATGATGCATATCCACTGCCAAAGCCTTCTTCTATACTGGCTCAGATATCCAAATCAAAAATATTTTCTAAATTTGATCTAAAATCCGGATTCTGGCAAGTAGGCATTAAAGAAGAAGATAAATGGAAAACTGCATTCTCTGTGCCTGAAGGACACTATGAATGGAATATCATGCCATTTGGGCTGATAAATGCACCTTCGGCATTCCAAAGAATAATGGATGAAACTTTTGAAGGGATGGATGAGTTCCTGAAAAAGTATATTGATGACTTATTGATTCACTCTGACAATATCCCTGATCATATAAAGCATTTGAAAATCTTTTTGCGCAGGGTTAAGGAGAAAGGTATTGTATTGTGAGAATCGAAAATGAAATTATTCAGGCCAATGATAGATTTATTGGGTTATAACATCCAATATGGCTCATACAGTGTGATTCAGAGAAGCCTGAATTTTGTTGATCACTTTCCAGATGAGATTAAAGATAAAACTCAGCTGCAGAGGTTTCTGGGAAGTTTAAATTATATTTCTAAGTTTTTGAAGCATTGTGCTCAAGAGAGAAAGCTATTAAATCAAAGACTTCAAAAAGTTCCAATACCATGGAACGATGACTGTATTGAAGCAGTCAAAAGAATAAAAAGAAGGTTAGAAACATATAACCCCTCTCTCCCATTAGAGAGGAATGGGAAAAAATAATTGACAGATGCTAGCCATGCAGGATGGGGGGCAGTTCTATGTCAAAAGAACCCCGACAGTAAGAAAGAGATAAAAATTTGTCAATATGCATTAGGATTATGGACCAAAAATCAACGAAATTGGTCTAGTTTGAAAAAGGAGCTTAGAAGTGAGATATGCAATTCAGAAATGCGAATTTGAAGATGCTGCTATGGTTCGCTAGGTTATGCAACTCAGTCAGTACAATTTTGAAATTGAATTTGTGCCTGGTGATAAAAATAGTTTTGCAGACATGTTAAGCTGAGAGTTCTTGTCTGAACATTCCATCCTTGCTTTATCATGCAACTTCATTAGAAGGAATGGAGAAGTAATGCAAATAGAAACACCGACTGAATGGGTAAGCTATAATTTAGAAATGTCTCTTCTAGATTTGGATGAAGAATGGGCACCAATTAAAGAAATCATACATAGGATGGGCATTCCATATTATTGGACGGAAACCATGCAGAATGAGATGAATGAGGAAGCAGTTGAAGCCTTGGACTACCTTGAGCATATTGGAAGCATCCTATATGTTCTTGAAAGAGATGATGATGACGATGATCAAATTACAAGTTGCCATATCACCTTCAGGGGTTTTGACAATCACCTTCATAGAAACAATTTTGATTCTGACCGACAAAAAGAAGCTTTCTACTCAGGTATGAATCTTCAGAACTACTCTGCTAACCTGTTTTATTCTATGTAGTTCTCTTTTCTCTTCGAAGGGATGGCGGTCGAAGCTATGGAAGATGAAGACCCTATTCCAAACTGGTTCATAGATTGGTGGAAGATATATGGGTTATCAGCTCTTATAATAAAACCATATTCTCTTACCATGATAAATTTCTTGAATTCAGTGAACCTACAACACATCTGACATGATTTCTATACAAGCAAGTCAGAGATTTAGCTGATATTGGAGACCATAATTTCCTCTATGGCGTCAGGCGATGTGGCCATGTACGTTGGTTTGTCACAAATCATTACAAAGTAAGGGCAATCTCTGACAACTCAAATTATGAAGATTTTCACGAACAAATTGATCCATATTCCAATCCTTTTGTCAACATCAATTTCCTAGAGCCTCCTAATAGGAGCGATACTCAGGCATGGGAAATGGAGAAAGAAGTATGGGTTCAGTACTTCTCCAACTATCTAATAGGGAAATTCCAATACCAGCATTACTCGTACCCTCAAATTGATTACTACACATTATAAAGTGTTGTCTTTTCACCCAAATTTGGTGGTGGACAAGCTTTCGTGGGTTCCCTTGTCCTGGAATCTCCACTTTGTAATATTTTGTACAATAATGAGATCTGCAAATCTCAACTTTATGTCTTTCAATTGTAAGTTCGTGTCCTAGATTCGGTCCCCATATGCCCACTAGCTATCCATTTTGGAGAAGGGACGAGATAACATGAGATAGTCCTCTCATGCCCGAATCTAGCTTTCAGAAAGAAGATCTAGCTAGTACATCATATTTCTTTTGAGTCATAAGTCTGTACAACATTCTTCACAGATGTTTGTTCCCCTTCGGTTCTATAAGAAGATGAACTGTGAGGTAAGACTCATTCGAGGGAGGATAGTCATTGAGTCTGAGTCTTTTAGAGTCAGTATCGAGTATTTTCTCCTGCTTTGCATCTGCGGACGATCTGTCTGATTTGCTTGCAACACGAGAAGAGCTCAAGTCCTTAGGTGATTTGAGAATATGCGGGTCATCAAACGCGACTGAGAAATCAAGATAAACATCATACTGAACTAGACCATTAGACATAGTGGTCTCGATTCCACCAATAAGTGCTTTTGTGAATACTGTCCATCGATTATCTAGTAGAGCCGAAAATACAAAGGCTTGCTGGCCTTTTCTGTGGAGAGCATTTAGGCCTACTCTCACCATCCCTAGATGGACGTACTGGTAGCCGGCTTTGAGGGCAGCTTGGATATGTCGGGGCTCAAGAAGTGAGATAGTCATCATAACATTAAGATTTAACTCAGTCTTAATGGCTTTTTCTTTGATTTTGATCTCACTGAGTGCTTTTAGATGGAACGGGGAAATTCCTCTATATACATCAGAGGGAGATATTGGAGGGAGTTTCCAATTAACAATAGGGTTTGGTTCTTCTTTATCTATACAAGCAGAATTTTCGGAAGTTGAAGGAGATTTACATAGAGTATCTAGTCCAGAGCTTAACTCTTCTTCTGTTTGCAGAGAATCAAAATGTTTGGAACCAAATTTCCCCACAGAGCTAGAGCTACTAGATGCATCCATGCTTATATAAAAGAGATGTTAAAATGTAAATACCCGATCAGATCGTGCAGAACGACACCAAGAAGAATTGCAGCTTCCTTTTGCTGGATAAATTGCGGCTTCCTCGCATACAAAAGTACGAATTCTCGTCCAATGTCTTCAACACCTTCAACGCCAACACACAGTAACATAGGCTACAAACGCTATTCAGGACTCAAGCGAATTCACGATCCACTCAGACAATATATCTCAATCAAAATCCACTCAAACAATACTTGCCTTTGATACCATTTGTAGGATCTTTCACAGATATCAATAGGCGGAAATATAAATGACAGATATCATAGATGATATGGATATGTGTGGTAAGGAATGGGATTTTATTAATATCACAAAGATTATTCTTATACAAACAGACTCACAATTTTTCCTTCTCAAATTGACTGCTGCAACATTTAACAGATATGTCTTAGCCGAAGCTTAAGAGATCTGTAGGCTACCTGGCATGCAAGCAGGCTGAGACCAGAAAAATAGACTCATATACCGAATGATAGACTTCCTATATGATTCAACCACTTTAGGTTCACACCAGCGTCAAGCACTGATGCGTAGGTTTCTCAAATCACCTAAGGACTTGAGCTCTTCTCGTGTTGCAAGCTGATCACAGATCGTCCGCAGATGCAGAGCAGGAGAAAATACTCGATACTGACTCTAAAAGACTGAGACTCAATGCTCTATATGTTAAAAAAAGATGCAGCATATAAATGGGATAAATGGGAAAAGGATGCTTTAGCAAAAATTAAGTAGGCTATTACAGATGCACCTGCACTTTTCAGTCTAGATTATGGTTAATTTCTTGCTCTATATGTTTGCTTCAGATTCATCAATCACAATCGTGTTGACTCAAAAAGATAATGAAGGAAATGAGTGACCTATTTTCTTTATAAGCGCCAGTCTACAAGGGCCCGAGTTGAACTATCCTTCCATCGATAAACACATGTATGCAATATATAAGATAGTTAAGTACTTCAGGCCCTACATATTGAAATCTCACAATCATATTTGTACCCCATCCAACAGTGAGAACACTGCTCATGCAACAAGTGTTGGGTGAGAAGATGGCTAACTGGATGACCTGGAATTCAAACCAATTCATACCATAAAGGGTCATAACCTATGTAAGCTAGCTGCCGAAGCAAGATATGCTCCCGAACAATATCTTTCGTGTTGTGAGTAGGGGATTGAAATGTACCATATTGACAATGTTCCTCAGTCCACGCCTATAGCGCCCTGGTACGCAAAGCTATGACAATTTCTAAAGCATGGCACCTTGCCCTCACACTTATTGAATAAGCAAAAAAGGGAAATTAGACTAAAGGATCTATCATATCAATTGATTCATGGAGTGATTTTCCAAAAGCACCATAATGGTGTCCTGCTCAGGTGCCTAGAACTGCATGATACATAGAAAATTAAAATGTTTACATGATGGACCGACAAGCGATCACTATGCGGGAAACACTACAACACACAAGGTTATGCGGCTTGGTTATTATTGGCCCACTTTATTTAAGGATGCACACGTTTATGTACGCAAGTGCCAAGCATGTCAAATATGCGCCGGTTGTGATCATAGGCCAACCACCCCACTATTTCTAGTAGCGGTTGAAGAACTATTTCAATAGTGGGGCCTTGATGTTATTAGAGAGATTTTCCCTCATTCGTCAAAGAAACACTACTATACTCTCATTGCGACATATTATTTCAGTCGATGGTCGGGAGAATTTCCTCTTAGATATGTAAATGACCAGGAAGTCATTCATTTTCTACAACATACTATTATAACTAGGTTTGGTGTTCCTACATCACTTGTCTTTGATAATGCGACTTATTTTCCAGCATTAAAACTTTATGAATTCACATTAGAAAATGGAATTGTATTGAAATGATCATCAACTTACTATTCACAGGGAATTGGTTTTGTTGAATCAACGAAAAAAACCTTATCCGCTTAGTCAAGATAACCATCTTCTCTGAACAAAGGAATTGACATAAAGCTTTGACTAATGCATTGTGGGTTGACCGTGTAACTCCAAAACCTTATATGAAAACCTCGCCATACATCCTAGTGTATGGTAAGGAAGCTATCTTGCCTTCGAACCTATATCTTCCAGCGTTGCAACTCTCTCAAGAGTCACAAGGTAAACCTTGTTTACTAGTTTAGAGCATGATAGATATGTTACTCAAAGTTGAGGATGAAATGCACAAGGCCAAAGAATGATTTTCTGTGCATCAGAACCATATAAAGTGTTGGTTTGACAAAAAATATGCAGGGACAAAGAGCTTTGATGTGGGAGACCTAATATTGAAGTTGGACAAACCCCATGAAGACAAAAGCAAACACACAAAGTTCCAGCTGCTGTGGATTGGACCATTGGTTGTTGAAGAGAACCTCGGTCAAAAACACTTTCAAGCTGAAATCTTTAAACGAGAGGATTGACCCTTTTCCCGAAAATGTCCGAGACTTAAAACATTATTTCTAGTAGCAACTACAAGTTGCACTTCCTGTACATATTGTTTTGTGTCTCTTCTATTCTTTCCTTTTCTTTCTTTGCGTTAGTTGTTTGTATGTTATGTAGACATGTCTTCTCGTATCTTATTGTCAATCATTGTACATAAATGAGACCCTTGTGTAAAATGCATGGCTCAAAAGGTTGTGTGGTGTAATAAAAAAGAAGTGTGAAAACCACAATGCTTGGCTTTATGTTGTTCTCCTTTGTTTGGGAAAATGCTATAGGTTGGGCTAAGGTCAGATGGAAAATATAATTTGTCCAGTAGGAGAACCTTGATTTAACCTATTAGATCTGTGCTTATGCTAGTATTTAAAATGCTCAGTGTAGTGTAAATATACTTGTGTGTTGACGCCTCTGCAATCTAGTAGAGAATGGATAAGGGAAAATCTAAAGCAAGGAAACCAATATCAGATGTCTTAAAATACTTCTATGAAGGGGAAACCTCCTCTGCTCTTAATAAGTTAGGATCCCTCTTCTGCCCTTTGAAAATAATAAGTGCCAATGCACCATTTTATTAAGAATAAATAAGTAAAGGGTGAAAGAAGAGAAAGGTTTCCTTCGTAGGTAAGTGAGGCAAGCGACTTCGCCGAGGTATTGTCCAGGCTTACTGGAAGCAAAGCAAAATTTGTGCTCCTGAAGTGACTCTGCCAGGGTACTGTTCGAGCTTTCTGACAACGGGGCAACACGATAGATGAAAACTCATACTTTGAATATCATTAAACTTGCGGCACACATCACCCTTTCCCATATTGAAACAATTGTGATATGGTGTATATTTTCTATGTGTTCAACCAAGTAGAGAAGAGTGAGAATGCTACGTACAAAACTAGGTCGAATGGGGGAAATTGGGGAAATCAATACCTCTTGAAGGTATAACCCTCAGTCGAAAGCTATTCCTAGAAAGAGAAGCCGAAGTTCACCTAGTGCATCACCAATTGTTGTTGCTACTACAACACCCATCCAAAATTTTGCCACATTTGAATTTTGGAGCCTACTTTTATTATTGCATATAATGTCGATTTGATCGTTAAATGTTGTTCCATGCTACTTTATGTGTTTCAAGTGTCTTTGAATGGTCTAAAGTGTTTTCACATTGATCAAAATATCTTTTGATGCATTTCATGTTTACAACATCTTTGTCGTCGTAAAATGACACTTTGTGGTCGTAGTCGCACACATTACACTTGTTGCATTTGGGGATGTGCATAAAGTGATGTTCCTTTGTATATTTACCATTATTCAAGTTTTTCTAAGTTATCTTGACGAGTTGGTGGGTGTCACACGTGATTATATGTCTGAACTCATTCTGTTTGCCCCTTCACTCATTTTCCAAATTTAGACAAATTTTGGTTTTAAAGCGAGCCCATTGAGGCCAAAAGAGCATGAGCGCATCCAGAAGCCTTGATGGGAGATCCTTCATTGTTTATAATTGCGTCTTGCGCCCTTCAAGAGCATAGAAAACACTCCACAAGCCTGATTCCCCTTATCTCGAATGACACCCTCTAAAACGATTAAGTCTTCTTTTAGCACACTCATTCGATTCAAAGAAGTGCACCCTTGTTGAGCACACTGGCGCACCCTGAAGACCCAAAACTAAGTTCTTCAACCTTCCCCACTGTGCCATGTGCCCTCTTGGATCCCTTGAGCACATGAGAGCACTCTGAAGGCACAAAGCCTCAACCTTCAACATTCAATAGTGCGCCTTGAGCCCTCCATCAAGCCTCTTGAGTGCATAAGCACACCCGAAGGCTTGAAGCCTTCACCCTTCAACCTTAAGGAGTGCGCTCTGCGCCCTCCATCTCTCCCTTGAGCGCACCGTGCACTTGGGAAGCTCGAAGCCTCCCCCTTCGTTCTTTGGACTTGCACCATGCACCCTGCCTTCACTGTCCCCTTCTTTTGAGAACATGATTGCATACCGAAGCCCCAAAGCCTACCCTCTTTAGTCCTAAAACCTTTCAAAGTGCGCCCATGCACCAAAAAGCTCATTTATCCCTTTGAAACGTGCCGAAAAGGAACAAATGCAAAATCATAGTAGATAGGAAATTTTCAGGATGATAGTTACTCATGATGAGTGATTGTAGATGTAGGTATCCCAGAAACATCGTGAAAAGCACACATGTGGAAGATTGGGCAAGGAGAATAAGTAAAGGAAGCATGAAAAGAAGGAGAAACAAACTTGAATCTAGATGATCAAGGCACCCACAAAATTCATTCGACCAAAGACCCTTTAAAGGGTGAGGGCATCAATGATGAAATCTGCACGAAGAATGAAGATACAGTTGACAACTATGTCACCACTGGAGAAAGTCTATGTCATCAGTCACTATCAATCCCAGTCATCAAAGATAGGGACATGTCAAGTTCAATCTTGTCACTGATGTGGAAGTCAAGATGTATTATTGTTATCATTGTAAAAGACAAATAAGTAGAAGACCAAGAGTCATGCATGATATAAAGGGTCATGGAAGTCCAAAGGACATGTAATACCAAAAGTCATTTGGAACTCCAAAGGTTGTATAAGTCCAAAGGTCGATAAAAGTTAGAAAGTCAAGAGTCATGAGGATGTGAAAGGTCATTCTTCAAGTTATAAATAGATCCTCATTTCTCATGTAAAGCACTTTTAACCTTGGCTTCTACCACAAGGCATAAGAGGGACATAGTTAGTACTTTTAGGGAGCAAGTAGTGGCTCTAACGCTCCACTATTAGAGCTAGTGGTGTTCATTGTATTTATGTATCTCGAGACTTTTACTTAATATTGAAGCATTCCAGGGCAACACGTTTTCACACATGGATTGTGAATGTTTCTAAGACCATTCTTGGAATGTTTATGGTTCATGTTTACTGTCATTAACTACTGGATTAGTTGAACTATTTCAATTACTTCATTACTTCTTGTTGGAAGTGTGTTGTTATGCTGTAATGAACATCACATCCCTATGAACTATTTCGCTTGATGGAGACGAGTCTTACTCATTTATGTGTGTGTCTCCATTAGGGTAGTACTATTAATTCTCTCTTAGAGGTTCACTTTATTTTCCCCTCCATAGTAATAGAACCTTGATACATCGACAATCGAACATCCACAAGGCATACTAGCTTGCTCATTCAAAGGGACTATGCACTTCACTTTCATGCTGACAGCTAAGGCTAAGACATACCTTTAAGTAAATGACAACCAAGCCATATTCCATATGGGACTCCTACACCAAACATTGTGAGGTCTAGTGTGGACCTTATATGAGGGAGCTCCCCTGTATGTTGGCAATTTCTAGCGTCATCAACAAGATACCAAATTAAACTATACAAATAAATATATCGATAATGTTATCAACACGAATCTTCAACTGATTAGCATATAATGTTCTTTATATACATTAACATTAGCATAAAATACATACCTTTAGAGCAAAGAACAAAAATATGTCTTACTGGTGATTTTGGCAGTGTAATTCCATTCAGATCTTGCTAACTGCAACAAAGTGTTGGGGATGACTCTCCATCCAACCTTGGACAAGTTGCAACCAATATTTCTTGCAGTTGTCACCCTTGAGCCCCTAATCAACTTACAATTGTAAGGTCTTTTGTCTCACAATATTCCCTTCCTCAAAGAATGAGTGAATGAATGAATGCTTCTCACCTTCCTTTTCAACCACTAAATAGAACCAACTATTCTAAAAATGGCAATGGGTGGGATTGGAAAGGGGTCCGCATGTGCACAATCAATGTGTCATCACGCCAACTTTTATTTATTTATTATCATGTTTTTCTTCATTATTGGCTATTTTACTTACTATTATATTTTCTTCATTATTTGTTATTTTATTTATTATTATTTTTTCTTTGTTATTTCTTATATGTTATTATTTCATTTATTATTTTTATTATAGGGGCATTACATACTTCCCCTCTTTAAGGAACATTGTCCCAAAGTTAATATATCCATTTATTTATTTATTATTGTCCCACACCCTTCGTTGGACTAGTATATTAGGAGGCATTGAAAGTTACATCACAACACCAGGGGAAAACTAGAGGAACCACAAGCCTCTTGCCCAACTTTCAAAACCACACAATACAACCTTTTCAATCTATATCATAGCCCCAAGGCTCACCCTAGGGCTTAAACTTCATCTGCCCCATGGCATGCATTTAGAATAGTACCCAATAATGCCAAACATCGCACAAGTATGGTCTAACTCCCTCCACAACCAACTAAGGTACATAGCCCCATGGATCAAAGTCCATACACCACTTCTGGAATTTGACATCCCAATCCAATTCCAGGAACTTAGCCTCCTCAAGATGTTCCCATAGCTCCTTAAGGGTTATCCATCAAGAGTTACACAGGACAAACGAAACACTTGCATATGTATTGTTGATTGATTCCATCCCCAACCGATATGGTTTACACATTCTCTCTCATAAGTATGGGCTCCCATGAGATCATCAAATAAACCAGCCCTCTTGGTCCATTTTTGAAGTTCCTGTCAATCATCACGTCTCCATGCAACCCATGCATTAGTTAATCATAACATCATAAAAAATAATCCACATGCCAATATTGCATGTCATCATTAGAACATAACATCATTGTTATCATAGCATTCTGATTAGTAAAAATTGCATACTTATCCATGGCATAAAATCTGTATCCAATAACCACGTGCTTCACCTCATCATAGGTTATAACATAAACATATTTGTATTAAAGATAATAATTAGAACCACATAACAATATAAATGCAAGTCATAACACCATAAATATGATAATAATCTCAATACTATAGCAATACTACATTATAAACATTCTTATCATTATTCACCAGAAATATCAATTTCATTTTTTTTTTGTATAAACAATGGATACCAACGATTAAATAAGATTATTCAACATCTATCTAGGATCTACATTATCACACCAACATAATATCTTCTTATCATGGATGAACTTGAGAAGTTTGTTATCGCTTAGTCATAATTACTACTATCTCACTAGGATAGGAAAATCCTCTTTCTCATGGACGATATTAATTTTCTATACTCAAAACACTTAAACCTTCTAATAATTTTGTTAAGTTTTTGCAATGCAACCCTCTAAAATGTATCTCTCTTAAGAAATACCAACATAAATATTTCAATGACAATGTGATTTCCTTCCAAATAACATAGCCATTTTGAATACAAAATATTTCGGATGTATATGACTTTTATCAATGTCAAACAATTAACTTGTCATAGCACAAATAACAACCATATCTAATGATTGTGTAATTATCTTTATTATTATTAGAATTACTATTTTGAAACCACAACACTCTAAATTTTACTTCATTAATTGCGCTAACACTTAATACCATAAAATTAATTAAACTAACAATGAAAAACATCCCAAAATATTTACAATTTATAAACCGTTTTGCTAAAATACATCACACCATTTATTCCCATTATGTATCATATTTTGTTTTCTCTTATTCATATCTTATATTATAACTATTTTTATTTTTTATTTTTTTGTACTATAATTTTTATTATTTTGTAACGCTCTCTCTCTCTCTCTTTGTTGAAAATAGTACCAAGGAGAGGCGTTGTTAGGATTTTATCCCTTTTACCCTGGTGAACACATTAATGAATTTTGTCTCAATGACCTTTATGAGTTATATTAATGTCATGGGTGAAAAATGTACTTAGAAGTGTTGTACCATGCATTTTTTTTAATATTAAAGTCACTTGTACTTTATAAAATGATTTTGTGTGAAAAGTACTAAGTGTACTTTTCTAATATTAAAGTGAGGTGAAAAATCACTCTGTGAGAAAAATTAGAAAATGTACGCAACTTGAAAAAAATACTAGTGAACTTTTAAGTGATGGGGCCAATGTATGAGGGGGGTCATTTGGGAGAAATGATCTCAACCACACATCTTAATATTTGAGGATGAAATCTCAAACATTGGATCCTAGGTTTAGGGATTCAATCTTTTCTAAGGAGAGGAAAGAGTAAAAGAGAAATCATTCTTCACTTCACACTTGAGAGAGATCATGAGGAGAAGAGAGGATAAGAGAAACTTCAAGGAGGAGGAGAATTTGCAACTGAAAAAAAAAGGAGCTTGAATTTTTAGGAGAAGACTATACTAACAACACAAAAATTGAGGAGGAAACAACACGAAAATAGAGGAGAACATCAACCACGCTCAACATGAATTTCGTGGCAACAAACACAAATTTTGAGGGAGGTTTTATGTTAAATTATGGTATGTTCTATGCTTAGAGAAATTTACTTATCTTTCTTATTATTATCCACAGATTAGCAATCACATGTACATAAGTAAAGTGCAGATAGAACATTAAACAATCAACAAAAAACAAGCCAAGACAAGAGACAGAAGATGTGGCGGCTAGCCAGGGACAAACCCCAATATGGGGAAACCCTTTGATCAAATCTTCGTTTATCTTCAATTTTAGCAGAGAGAAATAGTACAAAAATCTGATTTATATCAGCAAAAGCAAACCCTAGATCAACGACATCAGCATTATCGGCATCAGTGATATCAACATCATCAGCATCAGCAGCATCAGTGTCATCGGCATCAGCGACATCATCCCTAAACTAGGGTAGTCAATATCTTCTAAACCGGAGGTCAGATCACCTCGATTCCTGTGCCAAAAATTGTGGATTGCCAAGGAGGGTCAGCTTCACCTATTGCGCAGTCAGGAGAGAGAGAATGCTGGTCAAGGCTGGTCAAAGTTCAAATCTACATTTTGTAAACACTTAGAAAATTGCATCCTTCCTTCCCACGTGTGAGAGAGAGACCTATCTACGCAGGAGAGAGTGAGAGACTCTTTTCTACGCAGAAGAGAGAGAGAGATGGATGAGAAGTGTGTATCCAAATGAGGAGGAGACACCCTGTATTTATATGCAAATGTTGATGATGAATAGATGTGTCCATTGGGCTTCTGAGCCTACATAAGTTGCTGGCCGACTTTGACAATTTGTCTATAATCAAAATAAATTCATATCTCCATAAATAATTATCGGAAAGAGATGATATTTAGATCAATCCTACACCTCTCGACGTGAGGAATCTAGATAAAATATTATCAGCCATGAAAATGGTGATCCTCATGGAGTTTGATCCTAGTTGCCAATTTTATCATTTTAGCGCTATTTAGGCCTGAAATTCGAGGCATGAATTTTGGGACAAAAAATATAGGAAACACAATTTTTGAGGAGGTAAAGTCAACCTTTTGCATAGAAATCGAGGAAAACTTCAATACAAAAATCGAGGCAAATTTTGGGCACAAATTTTGAGGAGCTGGGAAGAGATAATTTGCTAAATTTTTGGGCATAATTTTTTTATGGAAATCTAAAATTTGAGTGAGCAAAAATTTCCAAAATGTGTGCATTTAATGCTACAACAAAAAGGAAGATAAGTACCGTGCTTTATGTACTTATTTATAATTTCTCAAGCAATAAAATCCTCCTTTTAAGATCGATTTTTCCCAAGAGGATATGGGGTTTTTCCGTGGCCAGTGTGACAAAAAACAAGTGTCTCTTATGTGTTGAATGCTTGCATTTATTTTTTTGTTAATTGTCAACTGTTACGAAAGTGAAATGAGTAGAAGCACTCTTTATGTTTGCAATAAATGCATTTTGAAGTTTATATCAACATGTCAAAACATGTGGGTTGGGCCTAAACAAACACATGCAAAATTGTAAACTGGGTTAAGGGTGTAGAACATTAATTTTCTACATGGTATAAGAGCAAAGTTGAGGCTGAGATCTCAAATTTCACTCTGTTGATAAAGAGGGAAACGAGCAATAAATTTTGTAAACAATGAACCAAAACCTTTGAAACTTTTCCAGAAACCAAAGACCTCAGCAGTTAAGAGGGAGGAACGTTCTAGCGCACATAATTGCTCCATATTGTTGGTTGTGGGGTCATGACTACTCGATTGAGAGTAGAGGACAGATTGGCAAGGGCTAAAAACTTTGGCCCATGGAAGGAGATAATTATGCTTTTATTGGAGGAAGTTGAAGTGTGAGATGTTGTTGAAGCAACTGTACAAGCACCCACTGATTCAACTTAGTCGGTGGAGTTAAATAAGAAGAATGTGAGGGCAAAGAGGATCCTTCTAGATGCCATTAAGAACCATTTATTCCCTCATGTTCTAGACATGCAATATGCTTATCAGATGTGGGAGTACTTGGTCTCTTTATGCCAGAGTTCTAATGAGAATAGGAAGATGGTGCTGCGACAAAAGCTACGCAAAGGGAATAAAAAGGGTGGCGGCTAGAGTGGTGGGGGAGGTGAAGAGGAAAATGTTGCTCTAGTGGCAAAGGGAAAGAAGGGTAAGAAGTTCAAGAAGGGGTCATCTAGTGGAGAAACGCAGGAGAAGGGGAAGCAAAATGTTAAGGAGAAGGACATCAACAAAGTGAAATTCTTTGCTTGTGGGAAGATGGGTCACTATGCTCTTCAGTGTCCCAACAAGAAGGGTAAGAAGAATCATGGAGTTGTAGCTTCAACTGATGTGGATGATTTTGCAGCTATATTTGATTCAGAGTGTGCTTTGGTGGTGAGTTTAGCCACACATGTCACATCTTCCTACGCATGGTTCATTGACAATGGAGCATCCTACCATATGATTGGATTTAGAGAGCACAGGAGGTTGGGCCATTTGCATCATGGGGCTTTGAAAATAATGCAACATATATCTACAGGACTTCCCAAAGGTAAACTTGAGCAAGTTGACACATGCAAAGGTTATACCTTGTGAAAGTACACCAAGTCTTCTTTTCATGATTGAGACAGTCGAGTGAAGGCTATCTTAGAGCAAGTTCATATCGATGTGTGTGGGCCATTCTCGACGACATCCACAACGAAGCAAAGGTATTATGTGATTTTCATTGATGACTATTCTCGTAAATGATGGATTTATTTCATGCAGAAGAAGGACCAAACTTTCGCAAAGTTTTGTGAGTTCAAATATTTGGTCGAGAAAGAGTCAGGGAAGAAGATCAAGGCCTTGAGAAGCGACAATGATGGAGAATATGTCTCTCAAGAGTTTAAGGACTTCTGTGCAGCGGAAGGAATTAAACAAGAGTTAACGGTACCTCATAACCCACAACAGAATGAGGTGGCCGAGAGGAAGAACAAAACTATTGTAGGGGTAGCACGGGCAATTCTACATGAACAAGGCCTACCACTTCACTTGTGGGCTGAGGCATGCAACACAACGGTCTACGGTCTATTTGCAAAAATAGAAGCCCACATCGCACACATGGATGAAGACATCAGAGGAAGCTTTCTCTAGTAAGAGACTAGATGTGGGTTACTTCAGGATCTTTGGCTCATCGGTATATTGCCATGTGACAAAGGATGCATGAAAGAAGCTTGAGCTGACAACAGAATTGGGGATACTTGTGGGGTACACTGATACACCTCACAACTATTGGGTGTACTTGCCTACCAGTCAAAGGACAGTGGTTTGCATAGATCTCAAGTTTGATGAGCAGAACGCCATGCAAGTTTCCCTTGAGAGGAAGCTCCAACTATAGGTTGTGGAGGAATTGTTGGTTCTTAAGGAGGAGGAGCCTCAAACTAATGCAAAGCAACCGCATGCAAAGGTTCTAGGAGTGGATACATCCACTCAAGCAGAGTCTTCCAGAGATGGACGAAAGTGCACAAGAGAAGCTGACAGATTGTTGAAGGATGCGAGAGAGAATGTGGGAGCACCATCTTCTCAGTGCAGACGGAGGAGGTCACCTGAGAGGTACACTGGATACATGGCCCTTGCTGGGGAATGTGTTGAGACCGAGCCATCTTCCTTTGAGGAAGCAGTGCAACAACCGATTTGGGTTGATGCTATCGTGAAGTATGGCTCCATAGTTCGTAACAATGTTTGGGACGTGGTTCCGAGACTAGAGAACAAGTCAGTTGTGAGTTCCCGTTGGCTTTACAAGGTAAAGTAAGCTGCAGATTGTGTAGTGATTCAGATGATCATGTTGCTGTAGTATATTTCGACAGAGGAGCAAGATGCTGACATTTTGACAAAGGCATTTCCAAAGTGTAAATTCGAGTTCCATAGAGACAGGATCAGGGTGGAAGATAATTCCTTTCTTGTTGAGAGGGAGTGTTGAAATATGGCAACAAGAATATTCCAATTTAATTTGTCCGTGAATTAAAATTGAATTTAGTTTTAACAACTACTTGAAAATAATTAATTCACTCATTATGGATTAATTAGTTGGAGAATTTCAAGTTAGAAGTCTTTTTGAAGTCATGCAAGAGTTATCCCTTAAATTAAGGAGATAAGATTGAGTTATATTTGAGTTGTAATTAGTTACCTCAGTTTACTGAGTTAAGTCCAATTAAATTAGTTCCAAACTGTTTGAGGAACTAATGGTGAGTTAACAGTCTGTTGATGCATGCATGCATTGAATTAGTGCTACTCCAGTTAACTGAAGATTCCCTCATCAGAAACTCATGCATGTCTATTCTGAGAAAGACCCGGTTGAGATTAATGTCAAGGACAGTGTACTATCATTTGCATGTGTTTTCTTATAAAGAAAACTCATGCATGTAGTCAAGGCAATCATTTTCCTTGAGGATTGCGCAATTCTAACATTGTGTGAAAGAGTGTTACACTTGGTAACAAGAGAATCATCCACAAGGAACAATGCAAGGAAATAGGAGCTTAGAGGGCAGAGAGGAAGGCTAGAGAGCAGCCAAGATTTCCTGTGAGCATTTGTGAGGATTGTACTGAGAGTTGGATAATTGTGAGAGCTAAGGCTTTGTATATTTCCTATGTATTTCCACCTTATATGATAATATAGATAGTGGGGTTTTTAGCCGAGGCTTTCCCCAAAGTATTTTCATGTGTATTGTACATTGATTCTTCTTCTTCTGGTTATATGTGTTCAGCTTGATCTTTAAGCTTCCGCAAGTTGATAGTAGAGGTAGGTTATAATATTCTGCTTTGATTTATATTACATTATCGGGTTAACCTATAGTAGATTTTCTACACGGTATCTACAGCGGTAGATTTGTAGGAAATTTATACATGGATGACTTGTTTATTACAGGGGAGGACAAACTCATCCAACATTACAAGAGAGATCTTGCTTTAGATTTTGATATCACTGATATGGGGTTGATGCACATATATATTTGTGGGCCATAGGAGTAATGCAGGTGATACCTTGAGGAGATTCCATATGGATGGTTGTAGGCCTATGGCTACTCCTATGATCACCAACTAGAAGAATTTGCATGCTTTAGATTCAGAGTTAGTGAACCCACTTTGTATTGACAACTGATCATTTCATGATGTATCTGGTCAACACTAGACCAAATATTTGTTTTGCAGTCAACACATTGAGTTAGATTATGATGGAGCCCAGGAGAGTAAACTGGGTGCTTGCAAAACATTTGTTAAGGTACCTATAGGGCACAATGGATTATGGTCTAGACTATGTCAGATGTGATGGAGTCAGATTGATTGGTTGCATAGACTTAGATTGGGTCGCCCTTTCTAGTGACTGTAAGAGTACTTCCAGATGTTGTTTCTCATTAGGCTCGATAGTTGTGTCATGGTTCAACAAGAAACAAAGGTCACTGCCACTAAGCATTGTAGAGGCAGAGTATATGACATCTAGTCAGGCAGGGTTTGAGGTATTGTGGCTTCGCAATATGCTATTTGGTTTATTTTGTCAAATGTTGAGACCAACTACGATTTACTGTGATAATAAAAGTTATATTAAACTCTATGAGAATCCAGTTTTTCATGACCGATCAAAGCATATAAAGATCATATACCACTTCATCAGACACTGGGTTCAACGAGGGGTAGTATATATTCACTGATGAACAGGTAGCAAACATTCTCACCAAATATTTGCTAAGGGGCAAGCATGTAGTGGTGAGAAACACCTTCCTCGGTAAGAGGGAGTGTTGAAAATAGTACCAAGAAGAGGTGTTACTAGGCTTTTATCCCTTTTAGCTTAATGAGCACAATAATGACTTTTCTCTCAATGACATTTATGAGTTATATTAATGTCAAGGGTGGAAAAAGAAATTAGAAGTGTTGTACCATGTAGTTTTTCTAATATTAAAGTCACTTGTACTTTATAAAGTGATTTTATGTGAAAAATACTAAGTGTACTTTTCTAATATTAAAGTGAGGTGAAAAATCATTTATGAGAAAAATTAGAAAATGTACACAATTTGAAAAAGGTACTAGGAGACTTTTAAGTGATGGGGCCAATGTATGAGGGAAGTCATTTGGGAGAAATGATTTCAATCACACATCTTGAGATTCGAGGATGAAATCTCAACCATTGGAACCTAGGTTTAGGGATTCAATATTTTTCAATGAGACAAAAGAGGAAAAGGGAAATCATTCTTCACTTCATACTTAAGAGAGAGCATGGGGAGAAAATAGAAGAGAAACTTCAAGGAGGAGGAGAATTTGCAGCTGAAAAAAGGGAGCTTGAATTTCTAGGAGAAGACTATACCAATAACACAGAAATCGAGGAGGCAACATCACGAAAATCAAAGAGAATAACAAGCACACTCAGCAAGAATTTTGAGGCAACATGCACAAATTTCAAGTGAGGTTTTAGCATTGTTTAGGCCTGAAATTTGAGGCACAAATTTTGGGACATCAACACGATTTTCGAGGTGTTTTGCTGCATTCATGCATGAATTTTGAGGAGGTACAATCAACCTCTTGCACAAAAATCGAGGTAGATTTTAGCACAAAAATTGAGGCAAATTTTGGGCACAATTTTAAGGAGTTGCCCAAAGATAATTTGCAAAATTTCTGGGCAAATTTTTTTTGTGGAAATGAGAAATTTTAGTGGGCACAAATTTCTAGAATGTGTGCATTTAATGCTACAACGAAAATGGATATAAGTAATGTGTTTTTATGTACTTATTTATAATTTCTCAAGCAAGAAAATCCTCCTTTGAATACTAGTTTTCCCCAAGAGGCTGTGGGGTTTTTTTGGGGCCTGCTTGACCGAAAACAAGTGTCTCTTATGTGTTGAATGCTTGCATTTATTTTTTTATTAATTATCAACTGTTAGGAAAGTGGAAAGTGAAAAGAATAGAAACATTATTTATGTTTGCAATAAATGCATTCTGAAATTTATAACAGCGTGCCAAAGCATGTGGGTTGGGTCTAAACAAACACATGCAAGCTAGATATACTAATTTCTTATGATTTTGGCAAGAGCTGAGACTCATGGTAGGGGGGAGTCTACTCCTGGAGCCACACACTAGATATACTAATTTCTTGTGATTTTGGCAAGAGCTGAGACTCGCGCTAGGGGGGAGCCAACTCCTTGAGCTGCACACCATAGTAGGACAATATACTCAATGTGATTTGAACCCTGACCTCGTGGGAGCAAGAGTACATCCAACAAACTACAAGCCATATATATTAATTTCTTATGATTTTGGCAAGAGTCGAGACTCACGCTAGGGGGGAGGCTACTCCTTGAGCCACACACCAAATATACTAATTTCTTATGAACTTGGCAAGAGCCGAGACTCACGCTAGAAGGAGTCTACTCCTTGAGCCGCACACCATAGCAAGACAATATACTCAATGTGATTTGACCTCATGGGTTTCAACCAACGAACCGAACCATCTCACCACACATCAGTGTATAGATTTGAAATACACTTTACCTTTACATGACAACCATTCTTTTAGGCATGTATTCCTTTATTTATAGGTAAATGGTCCTTTGTTTGGTGTGTCTCTCCATCATTGCCCTATTTGGTAGATTTGATGACAGCGTAGTCCGATTAAATGGAGTTGTCTTTAGTGCGACTTTTTGTACTTTCCGGTGGAAAAATTTAAGGTGAAACCTTGATTTGTTTTATTCAAACTACTTTTTTTTAACTGTATATATAGATTCAGCACCAAAGATAACTCCAAACTAAATACTCAAAATTTAAAACTGTAAATTTTTCAAAAAATTTCTAAACAATTATTTATTTAAATTAATTCTATTGTATTTATACTTTAAACTTTGATGTCTATTAATATTTTAAATCTATTTATTTTACTACAAATCAATAAATAAAGTTTTGTCTGAACACGTGAATATTATCTAGACGTCATTGAATGAAAAGCCATGACCTGAGATAGGGCAGAACCAAAATAACTGACAATTAACTAAATAATAAAAGAGCTTCTAAAATATAGTATTTAGAAGTAAAATTAAATAAACATTGAGCAATTTAAAAGCAAACGATTTGAAAGATAGTATTTAGAAGTAAAATTAAATAAACACTGAGAATTTTAAAAGCAAACGATTTCAAAGACACACGCAGATGTAATAAAACTTATATTTAAAAAAAGCATTGAAAATTTATAATTAATACCATTCATGTGAAAAATATGTTTAAAAAACATTGAAAATTAGTAATTAAAATCATTCATGTGAAAAAGAAACATACTTGACCGTTTCTCATATTAAACAGAGCATTGTTGAGCCACTCTGAAATTCAATAATTATTTGCTTTGAATGCTCCTTACAAATAAAATTTTTGGAAGGGATTTTATTCTCTAAGAGGTTTCATCTGCT
Source organism: Pinus taeda (assembly GCA_000404065.3). NCBI lineage: Eukaryota > Viridiplantae > Streptophyta > Pinopsida > Pinales > Pinaceae > Pinus > Pinus taeda. The sequence goes on along the minus strand of APFE030331415.1, from coordinate 144,543 downwards.
AAGAGGTTTTGATCGTTTCATAAGTTAAGAATGTCTTGTTTTGTTTACATCACAGAGGCCAAAAAGTTTACTAGAAATTTAGCAATCTTATTTTTAGTTTACATTTAGCTAAAGCTTATATTTATTGTAAATGAATGCCAACCAGAACTGCAAAATTCAATTTTCTTGAGTTAAAATCAATATTAACACAATAATCAGAACCCTTTAGGAAGACTAATTCTCACTCATTGAAATATAATTTACCAATACCCAATACTGTTCTATGTGAATCATTCTAAAATCAAGACAACAAGCAAATACACATTTATTAGGAATCCAACGCAACAATGAAGTTTAGCGCTCATGCTTTAAAGTGAACCAAATTATGTTATCCTGGTAATATTCAAAAGAAAAATTACAAAATCTCACTCCTATAAAGATACCTTTAGTTAAATTTCCATAAAGAAATCTATATTCCCCTTAATCAAATAATGTTACGAATAAATATATGAAGTGTTGTCTGAAGATAAGGAAACTATCTTGGACACAGTCTGTTGGTTGAGAGAATACATCAACCACACACAAATCTAGGAATCAAAATAGGAACAAACTTTTCTAGATAGAAATAATCACAACTTAGACAAGTAGGAATTACATATTCCAACACACCCCCTTAATGAGTACTTGTCTTGATATCAATCTGCAAAGTCTAGTTATGGTCAAACATAACAGAAGAATATGTCAACGTCCATATGAAAGAGTTACCATCCACTAGAATGCTTGGGTGCCTACCGCAACAACCACCAGTTTGGTAGGATGTCCTTCGCATACATGATTCTATCAACCATTATAATTACATACACGTACATGTACCTGCAAATCCCGCTCCATCATCATGGGTTTTATTAGATTACCCGTAACCATGCTCTCGGTTTTATCGAATCACCCTCAACCATGCCACCAAGGGCTCTCAGCGATCAAGGCTAAACACAACCACTAAGGCTCAACTCAGCGATGAAGGCTCAACACAACCACGAAGGTTCAACTCAACCACGAAGGCACTCAAACCACTCTGGGCCACAAACTTGCTACTAAGGCACTCCAACCACTCTGGGCTACAAACCTGCCACTAGGGCACTTCGACCACTAAGGCTCACCAAAGACTTAACTCAACCAGGCCTAGGGTTTTCTCAACTGACCCTAAACCATGCTAAGGGTTTTGTTGGCTGACCCTAAACCACGCCTATAGGAATCCATGTCCACTTCACTTTCACATGTAGTTTCCAGCTTACCACAAACCGACACTGCAAGTACAAAGTGGTTTTATGATTACCACAAATTTTATGGTGGTACACATGCCTTACAAGGCTTACAAAACAACTCCAACTTTGGAGTTACCAGGTACATACATTACAAAGACTACTACAAAACATCCTAGACTTGCTTACTAATAAAATGTGTGACTCATAATACAACATGCTAGTGAGCCTATCTCGCAAACTCACACTAACTCACACAAACATTCAACTAGTTTTCCATCATCATTTAATTTCCAGCGTCGCTGTCACACAAAAAACAATAATTGATTCACTTCAACCTTATTTCCACCACTGAGTATCCTTGCATCCTCTTTCTTGTTTTGGTTTAATTGTTGTCTTGTATTCACCTACACGATTTGTTAGAGTAGCTAATTCTAACAAAACCACTCCATTGAGTTAGCTAGGCTCAATGCTTCTAATTCCAAAACATTTATAAATACCACATTAACTTGTTTCTCATTGGAGTTTTTTTTAAGTCTGCAATTCTAACAAATTGCACTTTTACATTGAGTTGATCAGGCTCAATGTGTTTACCATCCCAAACTCCAATTTTGTGAGGTTGACCTAATCTTTCAGGATAATCGCCTTTATTTCTTGCAGCTACTGTAGCCTACTTCTTGTTTGGAGGATGGTTAAACTGAAAGCTCATGCCAAAGCCACATAGCCTCTTCAACTCTACCAATCTCTGTTCTCGGCCTCCCATGCTACTACCAGCCATCAGGATCGATTACCAAACCTCGCTGCCTTGCAAAACCACCTGGTCACACTTAGCAAGTCCTTTCTTCTTTTTGTGGTCGACAACTTTATGAGAATAATTCATAAAAACATGACCATTTCCAGAGTAAATCAGATCTCAACCTCAATGCACAGATCGAGCAGACTCGGATTTGTCCACACACCACAAAATCTCAGGGAATTGCAACAATGCATTTATAAAAAACGACAGGCATGTCATTGATCTGAACAATGATGCGTTGATCGAATTTTTCATTCTTGATAAAATTTATTGGCAAATGAGGATCTAGCAAAAGGTGTCTAGCTCTGCAAATCGATCCACCAAACTTGAATATGCAAATCAATCCATCAGACTTGAATCTACAAATTTGCAAATTGATCCACTAGACAGACTCGAATCTGCAGACCTGAGGATAATAAACCCACTACCGATGCCCTCGCACCAAAACAAACTATGAGAGAGCCTCCATGCTTCCACTGCATATATCCACGCTGATCCGAGTTCATCCATGATTATGCTTCGCAGATCCCAACAACCAACTCCACCTTTGAAATAACACTACTGCCCTCATGCAGATCCACCACAGGTAGACCATGTCTGCCAAATCGCGAAATTGTGCTGAAAACATAAATTCACCATCAGGAGCTCCACTAGAGGTTTCAAATATCGGTGAGCAATGTCCTCGTACATTGTAATTATAATGCTGAAGCCGTTCTTTTAAGGGGAAATTCCTCAGGAGCCCATTAACGTCTATCGGTAACATACATCATTCACGTGTCATTTCACTGTAAAGCCATCTGACTATATGTTGTAGAGAAGGTTATGTATATTCATTGTTACCCTTTTCCTTCTACCCACCGTAGGAGGGAAGAAGAAACTCCACCACGTCGAATAATACACCCCCTCGACTCTGTATGCGCAAGTTCACCACACGCAGCTCCAACAAGTCACATGCACTTCGCACCTCACCAACACGCAACACAGTTCGGCTGCTTCTCGATAAAAAAACGCAAATCATCAGCACTATCTGCCAATACATTTCCTCCACAGATCCGCCGACAGGTCGGTACGCGATTGATTCGCTGCAGCCTCATGGTCTCCACCTCCCCTGCTCCACCGCTTTGCCTCCTAGTAATCTCCACAACAGGAATCCACCACACCACAATTGCGCCACCGAGAGATCAACCAAACAATTGAATAATGGACAAACATTAACACCCTTTCACTCTACTCTCAACATCTGATACCATGTTAAATTTCCATAAAGAAATTTATATTCCCCTTAATCAAATAATGTTACAAATAAATATGTGAAGTATTGTCCCAAGATAGGGAAACTATATTGGACACACAATCTGATGGTTGAGAGAATATCTCGACTACACACAAATCTAGGAATCAAAATAGGAACAAACTTCTTTAGATAGAAAGAAACACAATTGAGAAAAATAGGAATTACATATTCCAATACCTTTATTAGCAGGTAACCAAACCTCGCTCAAGTAGAATTATCCCAAATCTTCTAAATCCACCAGGAAAACAACCAATCGGTGTAAGAAAATGACCGAAATGTTCAATTCCAAATAAGCAAATCCTAGTAACAAGGTGATTCAAATTATCATTTGCTAAGCTCTCTCTTTTTTTTTACAAAATCTAGTGTTAATATCTTGACATCAAATCCCAACAAATTGCAGTAAGTTTTGTTTTGTTTTTTTAAACTCGTCCTTCACCAGACTCTTCATCTAAAAATAAAACAGATTAATGTTCTACCATCAAATCTCCAAATCCATTAAAAGTTGAACGAAAACCAAGGCATACACAGAAAAGATGGCATGCTGCCGTAATTTAGGGTTGTAGTAAAAGATCTCAGACAACAATAAGCCAAGAAGAAAATAGAATGAAAGAAAAATCTACTTCCTCGAGTGAGAAAAAATAATACATTCACTGTGATTATCTCAAAAGTCTGAAAAACGACAATTCAATTAAGAAATTTAAAGAAAACACTACTTGAGTTGGCAATGTAAGCCCTGTCTAACTATTTCATGGTTGTTTATGTCAATTCCTGTCCATATATCAAATGCTCATCACATTTTACAAGTTATGATATCCCTGGACTCCGCTTACAGATCGTGCGAAATGAATTCCACGACATCAGGCATCTGGGTTTTCTGAATAAAATGGATTCGAAGGAAATTTTCAAGATCACGTAGACAGAGGCGTAAGTTGCTTCCAGGGGTCGAGCATAATACCAAGATTTGTACCAGGCACATGTTCAATGACTGTGATCCTGAGTCGACCCCAGATTGATGGTTGAGATTCGGCTTACGCTCTCTACCCTAGGTTTGCACTAGACGACTAGGCTGATATTTGATCTTTTAGCAAAGAACAAACCTGACATCCACTGTACCAAGTGTGGATCTGCGTCCAGACATCCTCACTGAGTAAAACATAGTGACAACCTTCCATTGATGTTTCATGAAAGATAGATTCCACAAAATATTTTTCACGTAGTAAGACAAATTCTCGATCTATAGTGTTAAGATATTTGTTGAGTTCTTCCACATACTTGAAGGTGCCTCACAGGGCTTTAGATCAATAGAGAGTAAAATCTTTATTTGGGGCTCTTGGCTCATTTGGCAAGATGAATAAAAGAGTTTTACCAGAACATGCTTAGGATTTTTCTTACAAGAGTTTTACTGAAACATGCTTAGGATTTTACTTTCAATGAGAAGTTTTAGGATGCTTATAATTTTATGATGCATATTCAACATTTTGTTTTGCCAAATTCTTCATTCGTATTAAAGTTCACACATATATTATACTTTATCACTTGTATTATATGTATTTACCTCCATTTTATTTCTACACTATGTCATCATAAACATTGAAGGCATGGAAAATAGTCTCAAACAAAGCCAGATCTATCTAGATAATGTATGGATAACTTGTCACTATAAAATGGGCATCGAAAAAATAACTAGAGGAACCATTAGAAATGATATTTGATCCATGGCGCGTGAATATTATTTTCTAGAGTAATAAATCCACATTGTGAGAGAAGGATGATTTGATTAATTGATTTGGTCTAGATCATGTATGGATCGTGTAGGGAGTTGACTATGAGGAGACCTTTGCACTGATTGCTCGTTATACTTCCATTGGAGCAGTGATATCTATAACAACTGAGATGGGATGGAGGATTCACTAGATGAATGTGAAGACTGTCGTTCTCAATGGTGTTATACAGGAGGAGGTGTACATTGAGTAGCCTAAGGGCTTTGAGTTGCATGGGAGGGAGTTTCATGTATGTAGGTTGAAGAAAGCCTTGTATGGGCTGAAGCAGGATTTGAGGGCATGGTACGAGAGGATAGTTGCCTACTTGCAATAGATGAATTTCTAGAGGAGTGATGCGGATCCGAACTATACTTTATATTTGTAGGTGACAATCCACTCATTTTGGTTCTATATGTGGATTGTTGAAATATGGCAACAAGAATATTCCAATTTAATTTGTCCTTGAATTAGATTGTGAACTAAAATTAAATTTAGTCTTAACAACTACTTGGAAATAATTAATTAATTAATTATGGATTAATTAGTTGGAGAAATTCAAGTTACAAGTCTTTATGAAGTCATGCAAGAGTTATCCCTTAAATTAAGGAGATAAGATTGAGTTATATTTGAGTTGTAATTATTTAACTCAGTTACTGAGTTAAGTCCAGTTAAATTAGTTCCAAACTGTTTGAGGAACTAATGGTGAGTTAACAGTCTATTGATGCATGCATGCATCCAACTAGTGCTACTCCAGTTAACTGAAGATTCCCTCATCAGAAACTCATGCATGTCTATTCTGAGAAAGACCCAGTTGAGATTAATGTCAAGGATAGTGTACTATCAGTTGCATGTGTTTTATTATAAAGAAAACTCATGCATGTAGTCAAGGCAATCATTTCCTTGAGGATTACACCGTTTGGATAGTGTGTGAGAGAGTGTTGCACTTGGTAACAGGAGAATCATCCACAAGGAGCAACACAAGGAAATAGGATCTTGGAGGGAAGGGAGGAAGGCTCAAGAGCAACCAAGATTTCTTGTGAGCATCTGTGAGGATGATTGTGAGAGCTGTCTAGCTGTGAGAGCTAAGGTTTTGTATAATTCCTATGTATTTCCACCTTGTATGATAATACAGATAGTGGAGTTTTTAGTTGGGGCTTTCCCCAAAGTATTTCATGTGTATTGTGCATTGATTCTTCTTCTTCTGGTGATATGTGTTCAACTCAATCTTTAAGCTTCCGCAAGTTGATATTAGAATTAGGTTATAGTATTTTGATTTGATTTATATTGCATTATCGGGTTAACCTACAACAGATTTTCTACACGGTATCTACAAAGGTAGATTTGTAGGAAATTTCTACATGTATGACTTGTTTATTACAGGGGAGGACAAACTCATCCAACACTATAAGAGAGATCTTGCTCTAGATTTTGATATGACTTATATGGGGTTGATGCATAACTTTATGGGTTTGGAGGTTTGGCAGGAGGATGGACATATATTTGTGGGCCATTGGAGTAATGCAGGTGATATCTTGAGGAGATTTTGTATGGATGGTTGTAGGTCTATGGCTACTCTTATGATCACCAACTAGAAGAATCTGTGTGCTTTAGATTCTGAGTTGGTGAACCCCACTTTGTATTGACAACTGATCATTTCATTGATGTATCTGGTCAACACTAGACCAAATATTTGTTTTGTAGTCAACACATTGAGTCGGATTATGATGGAGCCCAAGAGAGTAATTGGGTGGTTGCAAAACATGTGTTAAGGTACCTACAGGGCACAATGGATTATGGTCTGGACTATGTAAGATGTGATGCAGTTAGATTTATTAGTTGCATAGACTTAGATTGGGACAGTGCCAGTAACTGTAAGAGTACTTCCAGATGTTGTTTCTCATTGGGCTCGATAGTTGTGTCATGGTTCAACAATAAATAAAGGTCATTGCCACTGAGTATTATAGAGGCAGAGTATATGACAACTAGTCAGGCATGGTTTGAGGCATTGTGGCTTCGCAATATGCTATTTGGTTTATTTTGTCAAATTTTGTGACCAACTACGATTTACTGTGATAATCAAAGTTATATTAAACTCTATGAGAATCCAGTATTTCATGACCGATCAAAGCATATAAAGGTCATATACCACTTCATCGGAGACTGGGTTCAGCGAGGGGTAGTATATATCCATTGATTAACAGGTAGCAAACATTCTCACCAAATCTTTGCCAAGGGGAAAGCATGTACTTTTCAGAGACATGATGAGAGTGGTGAGCTACACCTTCCTCGGTAAGAGGGAGTGTTGAAAATAGGACCAAGAAGAGGTGTTACTAGACTTTTATCCCTTTTAGCCTAGTGAGCACAATAATGACTTTTCTCTCAATGACATTTATGAGTTATATTAATGTCAAGGGTGGAAAAAGAAATTAGAAGTGTTGTACCATATAGTTTTTCTAATATTAAAGTCACTTGTACTTTATAAAGTGACTTTATGTGAAAAGTACTAAGTGTACTTTTCTAATATTAAAGTGAGGTGAAAAATCGTTTATGAGAAAAATTAGAAAATGTACACAACTTGAAAAAGGTACTAAGAGACTTTTAAGTGATGGGGCCAATGTATGAGGGGAGTCATTTGGGAGAAATGATCTCAATCACACATCTTGAGATTTGAAGATGAAATCTCAACCATTGGATCCTAGGTTAGGGATTCAATATTTTCCAATGAGACAAAAGAGGAAAATGGAAATCATTCTTCACTTCACACTTAAGAGAGAGCATAAGGAGAAGAGAGGAGAAGAGAAACTTCAAGGAGGAGGAGAATTTGTAGCTGAGAAAAGGGAACTTGAATTTCTAGGAGAAGACTGTACCAATAACACAGAAATCGAGGAGGCAACATCACGAAAATCAAAGAGAATAACAAGCACACTCAGCAATAATTTTGAGGCAACATGCACAAATTTCAAGTGAGATTTTAGCATTGTTTAGGCCTGAAATTTGAGGCACAAATTTTAGGACATTAGTGACAAACAACACGATTTTCGAGGTGTTTCGCTGCATTCAGGCATGATTTTCGAGGAGGTATAATCAAACTCTTGCACAAAAATCGAGGTAGATTTTAGCACAAAAATCAAGGCAAATTTTGGGCACAAAATTCAAGGAGTTGCGCAAAGATAACTTGCAAAATTTCAGGGCATAATTTTTTTATGGAGATCAGAAATTTTAGTGGGCACAAATTTCTAGAAGGTGTGCATTTAATGCTACAACGAAAAGGGATATAAGTAATGTGTTTTTATGTACTTATTTATAATTTCTGAAGCAAGAAAATCCTGCTTTGAATACTAGTTTTCTCCAAGAGGCTGTGGGGTTTTTTCTGGGTTTTCACTTTCCACTTTTTTAGGAAAGTGAAAAGTAAAAAGAATAAAAGCACTATTTATGTTTGCAATAAATGTCAAAACATGTGGGTTGGGTCTAAACAAACACTTGCAAAATTGTAAACTAGATTAAGAGTGTAGATTATTAATTCTCTACATTTTTAAAAATAATTAACTTACACTTAAAAGTCATAATTTTATTTATATTAAACACAAAAAAATCATTTCTTATTAAACTTAAATATAACTAAATTACTCAATAACTAACCCCATTTCTTTCAACCATTTATAAATATAAAAAGTCTCTTTCCATATATATATACATTTTAAATCATTATAATTGCACCAAAACCTTTATAATTTTATCTAAATTTATTCACTCAAAATTTTTATACTACGTACATAAATACACAAAATAAATGTTTTTACTTTCACCTTTTCTATTATCCTAAATCCTATTGATTATATAATTCATTCTCATTATAATATTATATTTAATTTAATATACAACGGTCTATTGATTATATAATTCATTCTCATTATAATATTATATTTAATTTAATATACAACGGCATAAACATGTCTTTTTAATTTAGAACGAAATATTAGATATTTCAATTAATATATCCATAATCCGAAAAAAAATAACATTTTCGTAAAATTGAATTGACACATGATATACTTCTTAGTTCGCTTTTTATTATATTCTCTAAAAAAAAATTAGTATTATTGAAAGAAGTAGTAAATTTGACATGCATTATTTTAACAATGTGATGAATTGGTAACTACCAGATTTAATCTAAGAAAAACTCATGATCAATTCTCGTAGTTGCCACTATAACACAAAGAGTACATCTAACAACCTGCAAGCCGGATAAGCTGCCACTATAACACAAAAAGTACATCCAACAACTTGCAAGCCGAATATACTAATTTCTTATGATTTTGGCAAGCGCTGAAGTCTAACACCAAGAGTACATCCAACAACCTGCAAGCCAGATATACTAATTTATTGTGATTTTGGCAAGAACACCAGATATACTATTTACTTATGATTTCGGCAAGAGCTATCAAGATTTCTTGTGATTTTGGCAAGAACACCAGATATACTAATTTCTTATGATTTCGACAAGAGCTATTAAGAGTACATTCAACAAACTGCAAGCCTAATTTCTTATTATTTTGGCAAGAGTACTAATTTCTTGTGATTTTGGCAAGTTTCTTATGATTTTGGCAAGAGTACTAATTTCTTGTGATTTTGGCAAGAGTACATCCAACAAACTGCAAGCCAGGTATACTAATTTCTTATGATTTTGGCAAGAGCCGAGACTCATGCTAGAGGGAGTCTGTTTAGTCAATTTAGTGTGTCATAAATTGCTACTTTAATTACCAATCCGAGATTTGTAAGCTGACGAAGTGTGGCGCATTATATGTGCAAGCTAACCTATTTCTTACTTTTGTCGCTTTTTTGATTTTTATGTTGTTTTGGGGGTTTTTATCTTTGTTTATGGAATTCCTATTCCTAAGTTTCTAGAAGGCAAGTATTGTTATAGGTTTTAAGGCAATTATGTCCTTTATAAGGGTTCCCAAAACTTAACTCTTCAGAATGCCTTAAAACATAATAGTGCAAAATAATACTTAAATCAAGAATGAAAAATATGCTGCTATTTAAAACAAGTAATTAATGAACAACTGATTATGAAACTATCATCTCTGCTGCTATCTAAATATAGAAAAATGATTTAAGCTATTGCACTCAAGGAAATCAAAGACTGCAAAGAAAGTAAAACTAAAATCAAATTACATCATTCATAGTCTGATTTCTCGCCAGTTAGTCTAGCTATGGCTTTCGGAGATAATCGTCAATGACATGAGCAATTCAATATCTAATTGCAGAAAAGTAAACTAAAATCAAATCACAACATTCATATTTCGATCCCTCGCTAGTTAGTCTAGCTATGGCTTTCGGAGGTAACAGTCAACGAAATGAGCAATCCAATATCTAATTGCGGAAAAGTAAACTAGAATCAAATCACAACATTCATATTTTCAATCCCTCGCCAGTTAGTCTAGCTATGGCTTTCGGAGGTAACTGTCAATGAAATGGGCAATCCAATATCTAATTGCAGAAAAGTAAACTAAAATCAAATCACAACATTCATATTTCGATCCCTCGCCAGTTAGTCTAGCTATGGCTTTAGGAGGTAACCATCAATGAAATGAGCAAGTTGATTTTTAACTAACTTAACAAAGCAAATGAACAAAACAGAAATCAACAAACATAACTGGAATTAAAAGAAACTAAGAAAAGCAAAGTCAGCAGAGGATCAATTCCATATCACTAGTTATTATGAAAATTATACACAGATGCCCGAACTGCCTACTCTATCCTGAAACATGCGCACACTGATCAACATTATACAAAGCTTGTAAAGTCATGGACAGAAGTGAAATGTTAGAAATATATACACAAGTGAATAGCTATAAAACATGTGCAGTAAAAATAAAGAAATGATACATAAAGACTATACAACAACAATGGAAACGAAACCTCAGTGTGCAGGGGCCCTCTGCACAACTTCGGCCAACAAGCTATCAATCCAAAATTACGTTCACGCAAGCATGTAGAATAGAGTCTTCTTATATATCTCAAAACACAGTTACAACAATAAAACTCGTGTCACGGCACAGTGAGCTCTTAACTGCAAAATTACATTCAAAAGACTAACTACTATGCGTATAGAAACACGTTATTTATAACAAAGGTTACATAACTGTCTTCCTATAAAAATACGTGAACAGAGGACACGTGAAAAACAACATCCATGGATTTAACATCATGGTCACCGAGATTATGCAATCTATTAAAAGCAGCTGTTGGATCCACATCGTGGTCAGCTTATAGGTGTCAGCGTGCCTCCAGAGATCTACAAATGGCCACGAAAATCTTCACGTGTTTGAAAATGGAGTCCTGTTGCCATAGGACTCTCCTGTTTGACCACCGCTTGACCCCCGTTGACCACGTCTTTTCCCGATGAATCCGGTTAGACCAATAGGACTTGATCCAGATCCTGGTCATTTCCAACTTGCCCATGTGGCTTGCTTTGCCTGGTGACACTTGCAACCTGTAGTTTAACAAAAACCGCTGCGGAAATTTGAACCAGCTGCGGAAAGTAGCAGCATTCCGCAGCTCATAAGCAAAAATCTAATTCAAACAGCAAATGCAAGAACATAGTTAAAAAACCACTTTAAATGCTCTTTTATGACTAATATGCAATGATGTTGATAACTTAGGAGGTCCAGGTGAATGGAAAGAATCTAGGAAAATGTGTAGGGAAGATGCAAGTTCAGGGCTCAACAGAGTCTACTCGCCGAATATACTAATTTCTTATGATTTTGGCAAGAGCTGAAGTCTAACACCAAGAGTACATCCAACAACCTGCAAGCCAGATATACTAATTTCTTGTGATTTTGACAAGAACACCATATATACTAATTTCTTATGATTTCGGCAAGAGCTATCAAGCTTTCTTGTGATTTTGGCAAGAACATCAGATATACTAATTTCTTATGATTTCGGCAAGAGCTATCAAGAGTACATCCAACAAACTGCAAGCCAGGTATACTAATTTCTTATGATTTTGGCATGAGCTGAGACTCATGCTAGAGGGAGTCTACTCACCGGATATACTAATTTCTTATGATTTTGGCAAGAGTTGAAGTCTAACACCAAGAGTACATCCAACAACTTGCTGAAGTCTAACACCAAGAGTACATCCAACAACCTGCAAGCCAGATATACTAATTTCTTGTGATTTTGGCAAGAACACTAGATATACTAATTTCTTATGATTTCGGCAAGAGCTATCAAGATTTCTTGTGATTTTGGCAAGAACACGAGATATACTAATTTCTTATGATTTTGGCAAGAACACTAGATATACTAATTTCTTATGATTTTAGCAAGATCTATCCAGATTTCTTGTGATTTTGGCAAAAAAACCAGATATACTAATTTCTTATGATTTCAGCAAGAGCTATTAAGAGTACATCCAACAAGCTGCAAGCCTAATTTCTTATGATTTTGGCGAGAGTAATAATTTCTTGTGATTTTGGCAAGCCAGGTATACTAATTTCTTATGATTTTGGCAAGAGCCGAAACTCATGCTAGAGGGAGTCTACTCTTTTAGCATGCACACCATAGCAAGACAAGACAATATACTCAATGTGATTTGAACCCTAACCTCATGGGTTTCACCCAACGAGCCCAAACGTCTCACCACACATTATTGTATAGATTTGAAATACACTTTACTTTTACATGACAAGCATTCGTTTAGGCATGTATTTCTTTATTTATAAGTAAATGGTCCTTCGTTTGGTGTGACTCTCCATCATTGCCCCATTTGGTAGATTTGATGACAACGTAGTCGGACTAAATGAAGTTGTCTTCAGTGCGACTTTTTGTACTTCCCTGTGGAAAAATTTAAGGTGAAATCTTGATTTGTGTTATTTAAACTATTTTTTTTGATTATATATATGGATTTAGCACTAAAAACAACTCCCAATTAATACTCAAATTTGGAACTGTAAATTTCTCAAAAATTTCTAAACGATAATTTATTGATAAAATTAAATTCTTTTATAATATATTATTAATTTATAAACTTTAAAATATATAATTTAAATATTTTAAGTATATTTATTTTAATACAAATCAATAAATAAAGTTTTGTTTGAACACATGAATATTATTACGCCGTAAGGCGTTTCCTTTTGAAATGAATTGCCCCAACCGTCGCCGTGTCCCATTGTTCACCGTGGATTTGTGGTGTTAGACGATTGAACAAAGTTTGATCATTGATCCAAAAAACGGTTCATGAAACTGAAACGGTTCATGAATTTTCTTCTCGTCGTTCTCGCTCATGGCAATGGCGGTCATTAGATGCCTATTAGTCACCCATATTTTAATTTCCCTAAGTTGCAGTTTGAAAAGACTTTGAGAATAAGAGAAGTAGGATGTTCAGAAAATGATGGACGTGGCAGCCATTGCTGCTGCAGTTTCTCCAGCGACATCAGAGCTTGGATTTTGGTTGTCGATGCTGTAAACAGTACGAGATGTGTCCCACGAGATGAGCGTTTTGGGCATCTGAAAATGTTTGATTTCTCAACGCATTCCCTCTAGGAAATTGTTCAATTCCTAGTACCAGAGCTCAAATCGCTATTTGATTCAACTATGAATGAGTTCGACTCCTTTAAAGACATTAAGAAGCTCTTTTCCGATGGGAAAAAGTTGCCCAACAACTCAATTCTGGAAGCTGCCAAAAATTTCATTCCCTTTGAGCTTGTCAAAGAGTTTCTTACAACAGACGACGGAAAATTGTTCAAGTATCCCCTTCCTCAAGTTATAGCCCGTGAGTATTTCTCTTCCAAACACGTCCATGCATCTTCTTATTCTGTGCTTGATTTCTACCAGATTCTGAATAATTGAACTTACTGGAAATGGGATTAATGGGTGTAGATGACGAATTTGCATGGAGGAAAGATGAAGAATTTGCGCACCAGATGCTGGCCGGAGTCAATCCTCTTGTTATACAGAGACTCCAAGTAATCAGTAGACCTCTAGTCCCCATCTCTCTCCTGTCTATTTTTAATTAAGCTTAGGCTATATAATTTTAATGTTGTGAATGGTTGAATTCACAGAGTTTTCCTCTGAGAAGTAAACTGGACCCTTTGGTGTCTGGTCCTCAGATCAGTTCTATTACTGCTTCACACATCGAAAATAATCTTGACGGTCTAACAGTGGAGCAGGTATATTGATCCAACTCAATGCTTGTTCCTTGTAATTTGGCTTGTCTTTTGATCTGCAGCAGCCGTGAGATTCATGTATTCATAGATGGATATGATATTTTTAGGCTCTCTGGGATAATAGACTCTTCATTCTGGACCACCATGACGCCTTGATACCGCATCTGGATCAAATAAATTCTCTGTCTATCACCAAGACATATGCTTCTCGTTCAATTCTCTTCCTGAAGAAGGATGGCACATTAAGGCCAGTTGCAATAGAGTTGAGCCTATCCCCCTTCAGAAGATCGAGTTGACCGATTCTCCAGGAAGCTTACCTAGCATTGTCACTAAATCTGTGGGGTTGAAACCAATTGTTTCAAATGCATTTAGTACAAAGCCAACGAATAATGTTGGACTTGGAATACTTACTATGTCATCCCTTCATCCAGTTGGTACTAGGTAATCAAGATCCCCTGACTAATATTACAATATCCAGTTGTAAATATTGCCTTTGCATCTAAATTCATTGCTTTTAAGGAAGATGTTTGATATTGACAACTTACCAGTGCAACTACATCATGAGTAGCCAATATGAGAACATCAGCAGAGGAGATGACTCCTCTGCATCTGTTCTCCAACAAAGATTTTATTTCATCTATCAGATCAAATCCTTCTCTGCATGTTATCTTCGGTGCTATTGATCAGAACAGATTAACTTCATGAACACATGTCTATTACCTGGCATTAGAAACTTATCTTCTGTCAGGTGGTGCTGTAGCACTGTTCTTGAAGATTCTTACAGTCTAGATCCACTGCTTCAAATTGGGGCGCCTCAATAACATTACAAGTATCTTATAATTTTAATATAAATTTTGAAATTTTTTATTACTGAGAAAGACGAGGATGGAGAGAAGCCTAACTCTAAAGTCTACACTTCAACCTCCTCTTCATGGAAGACAAATTCTAAGGGTATCAATGTCATTATGAGAACACTCAATATTATGAAAACAGTCGGTCCATACTATGAAAACAATATATGGTGGCTCATCTCTCGTTATCCATAACTATAACTATAAAATTAGCACTACAGAAGTAAAAAGATTAACATGGATCATCTTCACCATGGATGAATGAATGAAAAATAAAGTGAATTAACAAAAAGAGATTGTGCCCAACCAGACAAGTAGCATTGGCAAAACGAAATAGATGATAATGAATATCACAATATTGTGGGATTCGCTGCAATTTATTTCATATGACAATACACATTTCCCTCATGAAAGATATGACAATGGATATCACAATTTTCTGGGATTAATTGCAAGTCATTTCATATGATACAGATTTCTCTACTGGGATTCATTGCAGTTCATTTCAAGTGGTGATGGATATCACAATATCTTGGGATTCAGGGGGCTTTTTTTCATTGTATAGGAACGACATTTCTCTTTCCTTGCCGATGGCTATATGTCCTGCAAGGGATTGATTGATTACTTTATGAATTGATGCCCTTCTTTTACAGAGACATAATTGGGATCTATTTCGTTGTAATGAAATATTCTGATGCTCATTTATTTTGGATTTGGTTTTCACATTGTTGCTGTTTTGGGGAGAGTTTTCCCTTATCACATCTTCGACTTGAACTTGGGGTGAGTCTTTGGGATTTCTACATCTGGGTGGAAACAATATCCCTCTACAACTGGTTTTTTCTACCGAGATATGTATCTATTGAACAGTTGTATTTGTAATTTACAAGAAGTTTCATGGTGTTGTTTATGGTTATTTTAATTTTGACTTAAAAATACACGCATATATTTCCTTCCATTTTGTTATGTAAAAAGGCAAATACAACATATTGGAAAAAAATCATGTGCAAATGTAATTCCAGTGATAGTAGCATGCAGTTGGGCTCCAAAGAAAATTGTATTCTAGGAGCTTCAATTTCATTTCTTGGAAGTTGGAATCATATTTTGAAAATTTAAATCCAGGAGCTTCAACTTCATATATTGGAACCATATTTTTAGTTGAAGAGCAATTAAGTTATAGAAATTTGAGAGTAACGCACTAAAGTTGAAATGGCCCTTACAAAGTTCATGTTCCATTCCCCAAGGATAGAGTTTTGAACACAAGGATCTATCAAACTGAACTTTAATAAATATCATAAAGGTAACCTTAACATGACTTGATCAAGAAGGATGTTCATAGATCACTATCATTATACTTTTATATGGAACGAAACCATTAATAATTTAAAATTGAAAACTTTAATATTTGGAAATACAGAAGCCCTTACTTTCAACTCCCCAGAGTTTTTTTAGAAATTCTCTTCCTGAAGAAGGATGGCACATTAAGTCCAGTTGCAATCGAGTTGAGCCTACCCCCTTCAAAAGATCGGGCAAGTGTTGGGAAGGTGTTTACTCCAGCAGAGGAAGGCGCAGAAGGAGCTCTATGGTAGCTGGCTAAAGCGTACGTGACCGTTAATGATTCTAGTTACCATCAGCTTATCAGTCCCCAAATAGCCACAGCTAATAGAATACCTGCATAATTTGTTTGATATTTACAATATCATTCTATATATAGTCCAGACTGAGACTATAATGGTCAGATTCTTTCAAGCTCAAGACTCATGCAGTTACGGAACCATTTATTATTGCTACTAACAGACAGCTGAGTGTGATGCATCCCGTTCATAAGCTATTGAGCCCTCATTTCCAGGACACAATCAACATCAATGCTCTGGCTCGCCAGATTCTTATAAATGGCGGAGGCATTCTTGAAAGAACAATGTTTACTCGAAAGTATGCCTTGGAGATTTCTTCGGTAGTGTAGAGGTAATGGAGGCTTGATGAACAAGGGTTACCTGCAGATCTCGTGAAAAGGTAATCTTAATTGTTGTTGTACATACACCATGGAGTTAAAGACTAAAATTTATTTAGGTCAGTAATCTAATTACTATGCACATTTGACCTATCATTACTTGGTTGGTGAACTGTCCAATGACCAGTTTTCAATGTTGGGCTTCTCCCAATTTATTATAAATATGGACGATCTCCTTACAATTATACTGTATCTCTCTGTATATATATGTTTTCTTTCAGTCAGTTTTGTTCTTTACTGTAATGTTTTATGTATGGAATTCAAACTCTGGTATGATGCTGTGCTGATTAGTGCTCTTTGTTTTCTAAATAGTCATCAATACTGATTAAAATATGAGCCTCATCTTTGTGTCAACCATTTGAATTTTGATTAATATTTTTACCTGAATGTGGCTACAACTTGACAGGGGTATGGCAGTGGTGGACTCATCAATGCCCTACGGGCTGAAGCTGATGATCGAAGAGTATCAACGTCATTATGAGAACACTCAATATTATGAAAACAGTCGGTCCATACTATGAAAACAATATATGGTGGCTCATCTCTCGTTATCCATAACTATAACTATAAAATTAGCACTACAGAAGTAAAAAGATTAACATGGATCATCTTCACCATGGATGAATGAATGAAAAATAAAGTGAATTAATAAAAAGAGATTGTGCTCAACTAGACAAGTAGCATTGGCAAAACGAAATAGATGATAATGAATATCACAATATTGCGGGATTCACTGCAATTTATTTCATATGACAATACACATTTCCCTCATGAAAGATATGACAATGGATATCACAAATTTCTGGGATTAATTGCAAGTCATTTCATATGATACAGATTTCTCTACTAGGATTCATTGCAGTTCATTTCAAGTGGTCATGGATATCAAAATATCTTGGGATTCAGGGGGATTTTTTTCATTGTATAGGAACAACATTTCTCTTTCCTTGCCGATGGCTATATGTCCTGCAAGGGATTGATTGATTACTTTATGAATTGATGCCCTTCTTTTACAGAGACATCATTGGGATCTATTTCGTTGTAATGAAATATTCTTATGCTCATCTATTTTGGATTTGGTTTTCACACTGTTGTTGTTTTAGGGAGAGTTTTCCCTTATCACATCTTCGCCTTGACATTTGGGTGAGTCTTTGAGATTTCTACATCTGGGTGGAAACAATATCCCTCTACAACTGGTTTTTTCTACCGAGATATGTATCTATTAAAAAGTTGTATTTGTAATTTACAAGAAGTTTCATGGTGTTGTTTATAATTATTTTAGTTTTGACTTAAAAATACACACATATATTTCCTTCCATTTTGTTATGCAAAAAGGCAAATACAACATATTGAGAAAAAATTATGTGCGAATGTAATTCTAGTGATAGTAGCATGTAGTTGGGCTCCAAAGAAAATTGTATTCTAGGAGCTTCAATTTCATTTCTTGGAAGTTGGAACCATATTTTGAAAATTTAAATCCAGGAACTTCAACTTCATATATTGGAACCATATTTTTAGTTGAAGAGCAATTAAGTTACAGAAATTTGAGAGTAACCCACTAAAGTTGAAATGGCCCTTACAGAGTTCATGTTTCATTCCCCAAGGATAGAGTTCCGAACACATTACAAGGATCTATCAAACTGAACTTTAATAAATATCATAAAGGTAACCTTAACATGACTTGATCAAGAAGGATGTTCAGAGATCACTATCATTATAATTTTATATGGAACGAAACCATTAATAATTTAAAATTGAAAACTTTAATATTTGGAAATACAGAAGCCCTTACTTTCAACTCCCCAAAGTGTTTTTAGAAATTCTCTTCATGAAGAAGGATGGCACATTAAGGCCAGTTGCAATCGAGTTGAGCCTACCCCCTTCAGAAGATCAGGCAAGTGTTGGGAAGGTGTTTACTCCAACAGAGGAAGGCGCAGAAAGAGCTCTATGGCAGCTGGCTAAAGCATACGTGACCGTTAATGATTCTAGTTACCATCAGCTTATCATTCCCCAAATAGCCACAACTAATAGAATACCTGCAGAATTTGTTTGATATTTATAATATCATTCTATATATATTCCAGACTGAGACTGTAATGGTCAGAATCTTTCAGGCTCAAGACTCATGCTGTTACGGAACCATTTATTATTGCTACTAACAGACAACTGAGTGTGATGCATCCCGTTCACAAGCTATTGAGCCCTCGTTTCCGGGACACAATCAACATCAATGCTCTGGCTATCCAGATTCTTATAAATGGCGGAGGCATTCTTGAAAGAACAGTGTTTACTAGAAAGTATGCCTTGGAGATTTCTTCGGTAGTGTACAAGCAATGGAGGCTTGACGAACAAGGGTTACCTGCAGATCTCATGAAAAGGTAATCATAATTATTGTTGTACATACACCATGGAGTTAAAGACTACAATTTATTTAGGTCAGTGATCTAATTACTGTGCACATTTGACCTATCATTACTTGGTTGGTGAACTATCCAAAGACCAGTTTTCAATGTTGGGCTTCTCCCAATTTATTATAAATATGGACGATCTCCCTACAATTATACTGTATCTCTTTGTATACATATTTTTTCTTTCAGTCAGTTCTGTTCTTTACTGTAATGTTTTATGTATGGAATTTAAACTCTGGTATGATGCTGTGTTGATTAGTGCTCTTTTTTTTCTAAACAGTAACCAATACTGATTAAAATCTGAGCCTCATCTTTGTGTCAACCATTTGAATTTTGATTAACATTTTTACCTGAATGTGGCTACAACTTGTTAGGGGTATGGCAGTGGTGGACTCATCAATGCCCTACGGGCTGAAGCTGATGATCGAAGACTACCCTTATGCTGTAGATGGATTGGAGATATGGTTTGCAATAGTTTCATGGGTTAAGGAGTACCTGTCCTTGTACTACCAGAATGATGATGTAGTGAAAACTGATACAGGGCTGCAAGCATGGTGGAACGAAATCAGAAATGTTGGTCATGGAGACAAGAAGGACGAGACATGGTGGTACAACATGGAGAGAGTGGAAGAATTTGAAAAGGGAATAACAAAAATCATATGGGTGGCCTCGGCTCTTCATGCTGCAGTTAATTTTGGGCAATACCCTTACACAGGATACATGCCTAATCGGCCCACCATACGCAGAAGGTTCATTCCAGAAAAAGGTTCCCAAGAATAAGAAATGGCTTAGTTAAGATAGCTTATAAATGGAGGCACAAGTTCTGAGACTGTCATGGTGTTATTTCAATACATTGGCCCTGTTCAAGTTTTGAATGATTTAGAAATTAGCAGATCTGTTAGATAGCTGAGGCAGGAAATCTGCACTTCTTTTCTGTCAAACCTGGTAGCTGATAAAAGATGAGAAACAAGTTAATCACACACCTGTTGGTAAAAGCCTAATACTAATAAGGCAGGTAGAAGTGGATGATTAAGATTGTTTATAGGTTTAACCAACAGTTTTATTGGTAACATGCTTAGTTTGAACTTTTGGTGATATTGTTTCATCACATAGGCTGAGTACGGTTTGGTGAATTGTTACTGGAAATATAATTAAATCAGGATAAAATATAGGTGGTACTACATATTTGAATGGATAGTCCTAGTATATTGGCCCTTTTGAGGATTATTACTTGAACAGTTTGTTGCCTTAGTCTGCTTAGTACATTTGTTTTTTTTTGTGGTTAGTTGTTGTTGTAATTGGTAAATTGTATAGGTGATTTTCATTCACATGCTTATTGGAATAGCTGGCTTCTTGAATAGGCCAGTGATGCAGTTGAGTATGTGAGGGGGGTTTGTAGAACACAATATCTAATGAACTCTTATGTAGAGGCAAAAAGTCTCACTCATAACTTACTCAGGGCTTCAGATGGGAATTTCTTTTATAGACTAATCAACTTACTAGAACTACTGTTGCACTTCCTTCATCCACAGAAGCCACTTGAAAATGCTTGAAAATAAACTCTCTGTAAGGGCCATTGTTAATAAATATATTTGTAGTGGAGGCCCTCAGCCCAACAACCATTTTAGCTAGCCTTGGAAGGCAAATAGTTGAGTTCAAACATGATGAAAATTTAATTCCCTGTATACAAAAGCATGTATTAGGTGTTGATAGTGGCTAGAAATATGAACTGAAGATGTATATACCTCCTTCTGTACAAAAATGAACAGAAGAGGCAGAGGTATAAGGTTCACCTCAAATTTTCTAGCAAGTTCAATCCACTGTAGGATGTGAAAGGAAGTGTCATAATGCTAAGTGTGAAAAAGAGGGGAAGGAAGAAAGTAATAATTTCAAAAATTTTAGCTTTCTATCCGTACCTTGATTTGTTCTAATAAAATAAATATTAATTGTTTGATGGCATCCAGGGAGATATCTGGTAATAATAATATTATTATTATTAGTATTATAATAATAATATAACAATGGAAAGGTTGGGAAGGAAGAAACTAATAATTTTAGAAATTTGGACCTTTTATCCTAGCTTTATTTGTTCTTCAAATCCAACTAATATTTTGTACATCCAACTTATGGTGAACCGACAGCTTGAAAGCCAATTGCAAGTCATTCAGCCAACAATGATCTATAAGCATGCCATAGTAGTATGTCTCTGCATATTCACAATAGTGATTCCACTGTCATATTATTATTCCCCGCTTGGATAGAGCGATGACACAAGGGGTTTCTACATGTTGACCAACCATGTAAATTGGATCTTATAAATTATAATTCT
>APFE030331415.1:89098-122670 GCA_000404065.3 Pinus taeda | reverse complement strand
AGTCTAGCTATGGCTTTCGGAGGTAACTGTCAATGAAATGGGCAATCCAATATCTAATTGCAGAAAAGTAAACTAAAATCAAATCACAACATTCATATTTCGATCCCTCGCCAGTTAGTCTAGCTATGGCTTTAGGAGGTAACCATCAATGAAATGAGCAAGTTGATTTTTAACTAACTTAACAAAGCAAATGAACAAAACAGAAATCAACAAACATAACTGGAATTAAAAGAAACTAAGAAAAGCAAAGTCAGCAGAGGATCAATTCCATATCACTAGTTATTATGAAAATTATACACAGATGCCCGAACTGCCTACTCTATCCTGAAACATGCGCACACTGATCAACATTATACAAAGCTTGTAAAGTCATGGACAGAAGTGAAATGTTAGAAATATATACACAAGTGAATAGCTATAAAACATGTGCAGTAAAAATAAAGAAATGATACATAAAGACTATACAACAACAATGGAAACGAAACCTCAGTGTGCAGGGGCCCTCTGCACAACTTCGGCCAACAAGCTATCAATCCAAAATTACGTTCACGCAAGCATGTAGAATAGAGTCTTCTTATATATCTCAAAACACAGTTACAACAATAAAACTCGTGTCACGGCACAGTGAGCTCTTAACTGCAAAATTACATTCAAAAGACTAACTACTATGCGTATAGAAACACGTTATTTATAACAAAGGTTACATAACTGTCTTCCTATAAAAATACGTGAACAGAGGACACGTGAAAAACAACATCCATGGATTTAACATCATGGTCACCGAGATTATGCAATCTATTAAAAGCAGCTGTTGGATCCACATCGTGGTCAGCTTATAGGTGTCAGCGTGCCTCCAGAGATCTACAAATGGCCACGAAAATCTTCACGTGTTTGAAAATGGAGTCCTGTTGCCATAGGACTCTCCTGTTTGACCACCGCTTGACCCCCGTTGACCACGTCTTTTCCCGATGAATCCGGTTAGACCAATAGGACTTGATCCAGATCCTGGTCATTTCCAACTTGCCCATGTGGCTTGCTTTGCCTGGTGACACTTGCAACCTGTAGTTTAACAAAAACCGCTGCGGAAATTTGAACCAGCTGCGGAAAGTAGCAGCATTCCGCAGCTCATAAGCAAAAATCTAATTCAAACAGCAAATGCAAGAACATAGTTAAAAAACCACTTTAAATGCTCTTTTATGACTAATATGCAATGATGTTGATAACTTAGGAGGTCCAGGTGAATGGAAAGAATCTAGGAAAATGTGTAGGGAAGATGCAAGTTCAGGGCTCAACAGAGTCTACTCGCCGAATATACTAATTTCTTATGATTTTGGCAAGAGCTGAAGTCTAACACCAAGAGTACATCCAACAACCTGCAAGCCAGATATACTAATTTCTTGTGATTTTGACAAGAACACCATATATACTAATTTCTTATGATTTCGGCAAGAGCTATCAAGCTTTCTTGTGATTTTGGCAAGAACATCAGATATACTAATTTCTTATGATTTCGGCAAGAGCTATCAAGAGTACATCCAACAAACTGCAAGCCAGGTATACTAATTTCTTATGATTTTGGCATGAGCTGAGACTCATGCTAGAGGGAGTCTACTCACCGGATATACTAATTTCTTATGATTTTGGCAAGAGTTGAAGTCTAACACCAAGAGTACATCCAACAACTTGCTGAAGTCTAACACCAAGAGTACATCCAACAACCTGCAAGCCAGATATACTAATTTCTTGTGATTTTGGCAAGAACACTAGATATACTAATTTCTTATGATTTCGGCAAGAGCTATCAAGATTTCTTGTGATTTTGGCAAGAACACGAGATATACTAATTTCTTATGATTTTGGCAAGAACACTAGATATACTAATTTCTTATGATTTTAGCAAGATCTATCCAGATTTCTTGTGATTTTGGCAAAAAAACCAGATATACTAATTTCTTATGATTTCAGCAAGAGCTATTAAGAGTACATCCAACAAGCTGCAAGCCTAATTTCTTATGATTTTGGCGAGAGTAATAATTTCTTGTGATTTTGGCAAGCCAGGTATACTAATTTCTTATGATTTTGGCAAGAGCCGAAACTCATGCTAGAGGGAGTCTACTCTTTTAGCATGCACACCATAGCAAGACAAGACAATATACTCAATGTGATTTGAACCCTAACCTCATGGGTTTCACCCAACGAGCCCAAACGTCTCACCACACATTATTGTATAGATTTGAAATACACTTTACTTTTACATGACAAGCATTCGTTTAGGCATGTATTTCTTTATTTATAAGTAAATGGTCCTTCGTTTGGTGTGACTCTCCATCATTGCCCCATTTGGTAGATTTGATGACAACGTAGTCGGACTAAATGAAGTTGTCTTCAGTGCGACTTTTTGTACTTCCCTGTGGAAAAATTTAAGGTGAAATCTTGCATTTGTGTTATTTAAACTACTTTTTTTTTTTGATTTCATTATCATAGTTCATATCTGGAGTGTGTGGGCCTAAAAAGCTAAATCTGTTAAATACCTCAAATTTTGTAAACTGTTAAATTTTTCCAGAAATTCGTCGGGTTCAGCCTAAACGATTATTTATTGATAAAATTAAATTCTTTTATAATATATTATTAATTTATAACTTAAATATATAATTTAAATATTTTAAGTATATTTATTTTAATACAAATCAATAAATAAAGTTTTGTTTGAACACATGAATATTATTACGCCGTAAGGCGTTTCCTTTTGAAATGAATTGCCCCAACCGTCGCCGTGTCCCATTGTTCACCGTGGATTTGTGGTGTTAGACGATTGAACAAAGTTTGATCATTGATCCAAAAAACGGTTCATGAAACTGAAACGGTTCATGAATTTTCTTCTCGTCGTTCTCGCTCATGGCAATGGCGGTCATTAGATGCCTATTAGTCACCCATATTTTAATTTCCCTAAGTTGCAGTTTGAAAAGACTTTGAGAATAAGAGAAGTAGGATGTTCAGAAAATGATGGACGTGGCAGCCATTGCTGCTGCAGTTTCTCCAGCGACATCAGAGCTTGGATTTTGGTTGTCGATGCTGTAAACAGTACGAGATGTGTCCCACGAGATGAGCGTTTTGGGCATCTGAAAATGTTTGATTTCTCAACGCATTCCCTCTAGGAAATTGTTCAATTCCTAGTACCAGAGCTCAAATCGCTATTTGATTCAACTATGAATGAGTTCGACTCCTTTAAAGACATTAAGAAGCTCTTTTCCGATGGGAAAAAGTTGCCCAACAACTCAATTCTGGAAGCTGCCAAAAATTTCATTCCCTTTGAGCTTGTCAAAGAGTTTCTTACAACAGACGACGGAAAATTGTTCAAGTATCCCCTTCCTCAAGTTATAGCCCGTGAGTATTTCTCTTCCAAACACGTCCATGCATCTTCTTATTCTGTGCTTGATTTCTACCAGATTCTGAATAATTGAACTTACTGGAAATGGGATTAATGGGTGTAGATGACGAATTTGCATGGAGGAAAGATGAAGAATTTGCGCACCAGATGCTGGCCGGAGTCAATCCTCTTGTTATACAGAGACTCCAAGTAATCAGTAGACCTCTAGTCCCCATCTCTCTCCTGTCTATTTTTAATTAAGCTTAGGCTATATAATTTTAATGTTGTGAATGGTTGAATTCACAGAGTTTTCCTCTGAGAAGTAAACTGGACCCTTTGGTGTCTGGTCCTCAGATCAGTTCTATTACTGCTTCACACATCGAAAATAATCTTGACGGTCTAACAGTGGAGCAGGTATATTGATCCAACTCAATGCTTGTTCCTTGTAATTTGGCTTGTCTTTTGATCTGCAGCAGCCGTGAGATTCATGTATTCATAGATGGATATGATATTTTTAGGCTCTCTGGGATAATAGACTCTTCATTCTGGACCACCATGACGCCTTGATACCGCATCTGGATCAAATAAATTCTCTGTCTATCACCAAGACATATGCTTCTCGTTCAATTCTCTTCCTGAAGAAGGATGGCACATTAAGGCCAGTTGCAATAGAGTTGAGCCTATCCCCCTTCAGAAGATCGAGTTGACCGATTCTCCAGGAAGCTTACCTAGCATTGTCACTAAATCTGTGGGGTTGAAACCAATTGTTTCAAATGCATTTAGTACAAAGCCAACGAATAATGTTGGACTTGGAATACTTACTATGTCATCCCTTCATCCAGTTGGTACTAGGTAATCAAGATCCCCTGACTAATATTACAATATCCAGTTGTAAATATTGCCTTTGCATCTAAATTCATTGCTTTTAAGGAAGATGTTTGATATTGACAACTTACCAGTGCAACTACATCATGAGTAGCCAATATGAGAACATCAGCAGAGGAGATGACTCCTCTGCATCTGTTCTCCAACAAAGATTTTATTTCATCTATCAGATCAAATCCTTCTCTGCATGTTATCTTCGGTGCTATTGATCAGAACAGATTAACTTCATGAACACATGTCTATTACCTGGCATTAGAAACTTATCTTCTGTCAGGTGGTGCTGTAGCACTGTTCTTGAAGATTCTTACAGTCTAGATCCACTGCTTCAAATTGGGGCGCCTCAATAACATTACAAGTATCTTATAATTTTAATATAAATTTTGAAATTTTTTATTACTGAGAAAGACGAGGATGGAGAGAAGCCTAACTCTAAAGTCTACACTTCAACCTCCTCTTCATGGAAGACAAATTCTAAGGGTATCAATGTCATTATGAGAACACTCAATATTATGAAAACAGTCGGTCCATACTATGAAAACAATATATGGTGGCTCATCTCTCGTTATCCATAACTATAACTATAAAATTAGCACTACAGAAGTAAAAAGATTAACATGGATCATCTTCACCATGGATGAATGAATGAAAAATAAAGTGAATTAACAAAAAGAGATTGTGCCCAACCAGACAAGTAGCATTGGCAAAACGAAATAGATGATAATGAATATCACAATATTGTGGGATTCGCTGCAATTTATTTCATATGACAATACACATTTCCCTCATGAAAGATATGACAATGGATATCACAATTTTCTGGGATTAATTGCAAGTCATTTCATATGATACAGATTTCTCTACTGGGATTCATTGCAGTTCATTTCAAGTGGTGATGGATATCACAATATCTTGGGATTCAGGGGGCTTTTTTTCATTGTATAGGAACGACATTTCTCTTTCCTTGCCGATGGCTATATGTCCTGCAAGGGATTGATTGATTACTTTATGAATTGATGCCCTTCTTTTACAGAGACATAATTGGGATCTATTTCGTTGTAATGAAATATTCTGATGCTCATTTATTTTGGATTTGGTTTTCACATTGTTGCTGTTTTGGGGAGAGTTTTCCCTTATCACATCTTCGACTTGAACTTGGGGTGAGTCTTTGGGATTTCTACATCTGGGTGGAAACAATATCCCTCTACAACTGGTTTTTTCTACCGAGATATGTATCTATTGAACAGTTGTATTTATAATTTACAAGAAGTTTCATGGTGTTGTTTATGGTTATTTTAATTTTGACTGAAAAATACACGCATATATTTCCTTCCATTTTGTTATGCAAAAAGGAAAATACAACATATTGGAAAAAAACTATGTGCGAATGTAATTCCAGTGATAGTAGCATGCAGTTGGGCTCCAAAGAAAATTGTATTCTAGGAGCTTCAATTTGATTTCTTGGAAGTTGGAATCATATTTTGAAAATTTAAATCCAGGAGCTTCAACTTCATATATTGGAACCATATTTTTAGTTTAAGAGAAATTAAGTTATATAAATTTGAGAGTAACCCACTAAAGTTGAAATGGCCCTTACAGAGTTCATGTTCCATTCCCCAAGGATAGAGTTCCGAACACATTACAAGGATCTATCAAACTGAAATTTAATAAATATCATAAAGGTAACCTTAACATGACTTGATCAAGAAGGATGTTCAGAGATCACTATCATTATAATTTTATATGGAAGGAAACCATTAATAATTTAAAATTGAAAACTTTAATTTTGGAAATACAGAAGCCCTTACTTTCAACTCCCCAAAGTTAAAAACTCTCTTCATGAAGAAGGATGGTACATTAAAGCCAGTTGCAATCGAGTTGAGCCTACCCCCTTCAGAAGATCGGGCAAGTGTTGGGAAGGTGTTTACTCCAGTAGAGGAAGGCGCAAAAGGAGCTCTATGGCAGTTGGCTAAAGCGTACGTGACCGTTAATGATTTTGGTTACCATCAGCTTATTAGTCCCCAAATAGCCACAACTAATAGAATACCTGCAGAATTTGTTTGATATTTACAATATCATTCTATATATAGTCCAGACTGAGACTGTAATGGTCAGATTCTTTCAGGCTCAAGACTCATGCAGTTACGGAACCATTTATTATTGCTACTAACAGACCGCTGAGTGTGATGCATCCCGTTCACAAGCTATTGAGCCCTCATTTCCGGGACACAATCAACATCAATGCTCTGGCTCGCTAGATTCTTATAAATGGTGGAGGCATTCTTGAAAGAACAATGTTTACTGGAAAGTATGCCTTGGAGATTTCTTCGGTAGTGTACAGGCAATGGAGGCTTGAAAAACAAGGGTTACCTGCAGATCTCATGAAAAGGTAATCATAATTGTTGTTGTACATACACCATGGAGTTAAAGACTAAAATTTATTTAGGTCAGTGATCTAATTACTGTGCACATTTGACCTATCATTACTTGGTTGGTGAACTGTCCAACGACCAGTTTTCAATGTTGGGCTTCTCCCAATTTATTATAAATATGGACGATCTCCTTACAATTATACTATATCTCTATGTATACAGATTTTTTCTTTCAGTCAGTTCTGTTCTTTACTGTAATGTTTTATGTATGGAATTCAAACTCTGGTATGATGCTGTGCTGATTAGTGCTCTTTGTTTTCTAAACAGTAATCAATACTGATTAAAATCTGAGCCTCATCTTTGTGTCAACCATTTGAATTTTTATTAACATTTTTACCTGAATATGGCTACAACTTGACAGGGGTATGGCAGTGGTGGACTCATCAATGCCCTACGGGCTAAAGCTGATGATCGAAGAGTATCAACGTCATTATGAGAACACTCAATATTATGAAAACAGTCGGTCCATACTATGAAAACAATATATGGTGGCTCACCTCTCGTTATCCATAACTATAACTATAAAATTAGCACTACAGAAGTAAAAAGATTAACATGGATCATCTTCACCATGGATGAATGAATGAAAAATAAAGTGAATTAACAAAAAGAGATTGTGCTCAACCAGACAAGTAGCATTGGCAAAACGAAATAGATGATAATGAATATCACAATATTGCGAGATTCACTGCAATTTATTTCATATGACAATACACATTTCCCTCATGAAAGATATGATAATGGATATCACAATTTTCTGGGATTAATTGCAAGTCATTTCATATGATATAGATTTCTCTACTGGGATTCATTGCAGTTCATTTCAAGTGGTGATGGATATCACAATATCTTGGGATTCAGGGGGCTACTTTTTCATTGTATAGGAACAACATTTCTCTTTCCTTGCTGATGGCTATATGTCCTGCAAGGGATTGATTGATTACTTTATGAATTGATGCCCTTCTTTTACAGAGACATAATTGGGATCTATTTCGTTGTAATGAAATATTCTGATGCTCATTTATTTTGGATTTGGTTTTCACATTGTTGCTGTTTTGGGGAGAGTTTTCCCTTATCACATCTTCGCCTTGAACTTAGGGTGAGTCTTTGGGATTTCTACATCTGGGTGGAAACAATATCCCTCTACAACTGGTTTTTTCTACCGAGATATGTATCTATTGAACAATTGTATTTGTAATTTACAAGAAGTTTCATGGTGTTGTTTATGGTTATTTTAATTTTGACTTAAAAATACACGCATATATTTCCTTCCATTTTGTTATGCAAAAAGGCAAATACAACATATTGGAAAAAAATTATGTGCGAATGTAATTCCAGTGATAGTAGCATGCAGTTGGGCTCCAAAGAAAAGTGTATTCTAGGAGCTTCAATTTGATTTCTTGGAAGTTGGAATCATATTTTGAAAATTTAAATCCAGGAGCTTCAACTTCATATATTGGAACCATGTTTTTAGTTGAAGAGCAATTAAGTTACATAAATTTGAGAGTAACCCACTAAAGTTGAAATGGCCCTTACAGAGTTCATGTTCCATTCCCCAAGGATAGAGTTCCGAACACATTATAAGGATCTATCAAATTGAACTTTAATAAATATCATAAAGGTAACCTTAACATGACTTGATCAAGAAGGATGTTCAGAGATCACTATCATTATAATTTTATATGGAAGGAAACCATTAATAATTTAAAATTGAAAACTTTAATATTTGGAAATACAGAAGCCCTTACTTTCAACTCCCCAGAGCCTTTTTTAGACATTCTCTTCCTGAAGAAGGTTGGCACATTAAGGCTAGTTGCAATCGAGTTGAGCCTACCCCCTTCAGAATCTTGGGCAAGTGTTGGGAAGGTGTTTACTCCAGCAGAGGAAGGCGCAGAAGGAGCTCTATGGCAGCTGGCTAAAGTGTACGTGAATGTTAATGATTCTGGTTACCATCAGCTTATCAGTCCCCAAATAGCCACAACTAATAGAATACCTGCAGAATTTGTTTGATATTTACAATATCATTCTATATATAGTCCATACTGAGACTGTAATGGTTAGATTCTTTCAGGCTCAAGACTCATGCAGTTACAGAACCATTTATTATTGCTACTAACAGACAACTGAGTCTGATGCATCCCGTTCACAAGCTATTGAGCCCTCATTTCCGGGACACAATCAACATCAATGCTCTGGCTCGCCATATTCTTATAAATGGTGGAGGCATTCTTGAAAGAACAGTGTTTATTGGAAATTATGCCTTGGAGATTTCTTTGGTAGTGTACAGGCAATGGAGGCTTAACGAACAAGGGTTACCTGCAGATCTCATGAAAAGGTAATCATAATTGTTGTTGTACATACACCATGGAGTTAAAGACTAAAATTTATTTAGGTCAGTGATCTAATTACTGTGCACATTTGACCTATCATTACTTGGTTGGTGAACTGTCCAACGACCAATTTTCAATGTTGGGCTTCTCCCAATTTATTATAAATACGGAAGATCTCCTTACAATTATACTGTATCTCTCTGTATACATATTTTTTCTTTCAGTCAATTCTGTTCTTTACTGTAATGTTTTATGTATGGAATTCAAAGTGCTGATTAGTGCTCTTTGTTTTCTAAACAGTAATCAATACTGATTAAAATCTGAGCCTCATCTTTGTGTCAACCATTTGAATTTTGATTAACATTTTTACCTGAATGTGGCTACAACTTGACATGGGTATGGCAGTGGTGGACTCATCAATGCCCTACGGGCTGAAGCTGATGATCGAAGAGTATCAGCTCATTATGAGGACACTCAATACTATGAAAACAGTCGGTCCATACTATGAAAACAATATATGGTGGCTCATCTCTCGTTATCCATAACTATAACTATAAAATTAGCACTACAGAAGTAAAAAGATTAACATGGATCATCTTCACCATGGATGAATGAATGAAAAATAAAGTGAATTAACAAAAAGAGATTGTGCTCAACCAGACAAGTAGCATTGGCAAAACGAAATAGATGATAATGAATATCACAATATTGCGGGATTCACTGCAATTTATTTCATATGACAATACACATTTCCCTCATGAAAGATATGACAATGGATATCACAATTTTCTGGGATTAATTGCAAGCCATTTCATATGATACAGATTTCTCTACTGGGATTCGTTGCAGTTCATTTCAAGTGGTGATGGATATCACAATATCTTGGGATTCAGGGGGCTTTTTTTCATTGTATAAGAACAACATTTCTCTTTCCTTGCCGATGGCTATATGTCCTGCAAGGGATTGATTGATTACTTTATGAATTGACGCCCTTCTTTTACAGAGACATAATTGGGATCTATTTCGTTGTAATGAAATATTCTGATGCTCATTTATTTTGGATTTGGTTTTCACATTGTTGCTGTTTTGGGGAGAGTTTTCCCTTATCACATCTTCGCCTTGAACTTGGGGTGAGTCTTTGGGATTTCTACATCTAGGTGGAAACAATATCCCTCTACAACTGGTTTTTTCTACCGAGATATGTATCTATTGAACAATTGTATTTGTAATTTACAAGAAGTTTCATTGTGTTGTTTATGGTTATTTTAATTTTGACTTAAAAAAACACGCATATATTTCCTTCCATTTTGTTATGCAAAAAGGAAAATACAACATATTGGAAAAAAATTATGTGCGAATGTAATTCCAGTGATAGTAGCATGCAATTGGGCTCCAAAGAAAATTGTATTCTAGGAGCTTCAATTTCATTTCTTGGAAGTTGGAATCGTATTTTGAAAATTTAAATCCAGGAGCTTCAACTTCATATATTGGAACCATATTTTTAGTTGAAGAGCAATTAAGTTACAGAAATTTGAGAGTAACCCACTAAAGTTGAAATGGCCCTTACAGAGTTCATGTTCCATTCCCCAAGAATAGAGTTCCGAACACATTACAAGGATCTATCAAACTGAACTTTAATAAATATCATAAAGGTAACCTTAACATGACTTGATCAAGAAGGATGTTCAGAGATCACTATCATTATAATTTTATATGGAAGAAAACCATTAATAATTTAAAACTGAAAACTTTAATATTTGGAAATACAAAAGCCCTTACTTTCAACTCCCCAAAGTTAAAAACTCTCTTCGTGAAGAAGGATGGCACATTAAGGCCAGTTGCAATCGAGTTGAGCCTACCCCCTTCAGAAGATTGGGCAAGTGTTGGGAAGGTGTTTACTCCAGCAGAGGAAGGCACAGAAGGAGCTCTATGGCAGCTGGCTAAAGCGTACGTGACCGTTAATGATTCTGGTTACCATCAGTTTATCAGTCCCTAAATAGCCACAACTAATAGAATGCCTGCAGAATTTGTTTGATATTTACAATATCATTCTATATATAGTCCACACTGAGACTGTAATGGTCGGATTCTTTCAGGCTCAAGACTCATGCAGTTACAGAACCATTTATTATTGCTACTAACAGACCGCCGAGTGTGATGCATCTTGTTCACAAGCTATTGAGCCCTCATTTCCGGGACACAATCAACATCAATGCTCTGGCTCGCCAGATTCTTATAAATGGCGGAGGCATTCTTGAAAGAACAGTGTTTACTGGAAAGTATGCCTTGGAGATTTCTTTGGTAGTGTACAGGCAATGGAGGCTTGACAAACAAGGGTTACCTGCAGATCTCATGAAAAGGTAATCATAATTATTGTTGTACATACACCATGGAGTTAAAGACTAAAATTTATTTAGGTCAGTGATCTAATTACTGTGCACATTTAGACTATCATTACTTGGTTGGTGAACTGTCCAATGACCAGTTTTCAATGTTGGGCTCCTCCCAATTTATTATAAATATGGACGATCTCCTTACAATTATACTGTATCTCTCTGTATACAGATTTTTTCATCTTCATTGTCATTTCTTTATCATTTATAATAGTCAATAATTTCGTCAAAGAAATTTGTCTATTGTTGGAATGGCCAATTCCAACAGAGACTCAAACTCGTGAAAATAATTGGCTAGAATAATACCACTATATTCTTTCAAGCAGAATTACATCAATGACATAAAACTTTCTAAAAAATTTAAAAAATGGAAAAATAATTTTCTTGTACATGAAATCATGTCAGTCATAATCCTCAAATCCTTACATTACTGTTGCCTCTTTTGTTTAATTATATAAACCAAATTAATTGTAATCACTTTCCATGGACAATATGTTTCCATAACGTGTGTGGATGGAATATAAGCAAAACCATTTCATTTCTTTGTGTGATTTATGAGATGATTTATGAACCTATTACCCTTCCAATGAATTTACCAATGCCATTAAACTAGTTTTTGAGACTCATATATCTCACCTTTGATAATTTGAAAGCCACCCATTTTTCCACTCCTTCGAAGAGGCTCTCCTACAACAAATTTTATCAAATTGGAGCCATATTCCACAGGTTTCATCAGAGGATAACAATTGGAGTTGCATTAGAGATTAAATGGTGATGTACAATAAAGTGAAAGTTTGTGTGAATTTGTGGGATAGACTCACTAGCATGTTTTATTATGAGTCACACATCTTAACTGTAAGTAAGTCTATGGTGTTTTGTAGTGGTCTTTCTAAAGTATGTACGTGGTAACTCAATGAGTTGAAATGTGTAATGTAAGCCTGATGAGGCATGTGTGCCCCCATAAAGTTCGTAGTAATATTAAAATCACTTTGTAAATGCAGGTTTGTGGTAAGCTAGAAACCACTTGTGTGTAATGTAAGCCTGATGAGGCATGTGTGCCCCCATAAAGTTCGTGGGAATATTAAAATCACTTTGTAAATGTAGGTTTGGGGTAAGTTAGAAACCACTTTGCAGTGTAAGTTTGTGGTAAGCCAAAAACTACATGTAACAGTGCAGTGGATAGGGATTCTTGTAGGCATGTTTTAGGGTCAGCTGACAAAACCCTGGGCATGGTTTAGGGTAAGCCAATAAAACCCAGAGCATGATTATGGGTAATCTGACAAAACCCATGATGACGATGATGGAGGGGGATTTGTAGGTATAGGTACAAGTATGCAGATAATGGTTGACTGAACCATGTAGACAAAGGACATCCTAGTAGACTGGCGGTTACATCAATTGGTACTCATGTATTCCAGTAGATGGTTGTTCCGTTATATGGACGTCGACATGTTCGTTTTTATCATGTGTGTAAACACAAGGACCATAATTAGAATTTGTTGATTGAGATCAAGACAAGTAGTCATTAAAAGGGGGGCTTCAAAAATATAATTCCTACTTGTCTTTGGTGTGCTCATCAATTCTAGAGTGAGTCTGTTCCTAATATTTGGGAGTTTTTTGAGGTCTTGTTGGTTGAGAGATTCTCTCCAGCTAATTAGCTTCCTAGTTTGGTGTGTGGTTGAGATATTAATTCACCCAAGAGATTGTATGTCCAAGATAGACTAGCTATCTCGAGACATAGCCTCATGTATTTATATTGTATTATTATTTTCATGTGAATACAATTTGAAGTGAATTTAGAAAATGTTTGTAATATTGGTGGATAACAACCTTAGTAAGTGTGCACATTTACATTTTTACTCCTACTTATTAAAGTGTTAAGGAATACATAAATAATGGTGGCACTCCTATTTGCCAGTAACCAAATTTACTACCAATTTCATTGCTTTGTGAGTAAAAATTAAATAATATTTTCTAAAATTAACATTATAAAATAATATATATTTATTTTTTAAAAGATTTTATTATGTTTTTTTTTGTATTTCATTAGTATAATCTTATTTTACAATGATTTATTTATATTAATACAATGTACCATTGTTGTCATACCAATATTGAGGTTTGAGGCTAGGTTGTCATTATTGTCATACTAGTACTGAGATTGCAATCCAAATACCAAACAAAAAGTTGATGTTTGGTGTCTTTTTGATAAATGTGGACTCCACAATGCATCTCTACCCAAAATTTAATGCATGTGAGAATTTTCATGTGCGGCTTCAAATATTCATTTTTCACCTCATCTGATCCATTTACAGCCTTAAAAGCAGATATTGCAACTTATTCGCAGCTAGGTGAAGTCCTTATAGTGGGTGATTTCAACGCTAGGACTACAAGTGGGAAAGTCAACATTCTTTGTTGTAAAGATTATTGCAACCCTATTTGGCTTACAGAAGAGAGTAATCATCAGTGGGAAAGAATTTCAGAGGACAAGGGTTGCAATCTCTTTGGTGAACAATTGCTTACTCTATGTGGGGCCTTCGATTTAGTCATTTGTAATGGCTTGACTAGATGGGAAAAGTCTAGTAATTTCACTTGCAATACTTACAATGGAGCCAATGTAGTAGATTATGTAATTTTCTCGCATGGTTTGTGTGAGAAAATGGAGGAAGTTTTGATTGGAGATTAGTTGTGGGACTTAAAATCTGATCAAAAACCAAGTTATTTATGTTTCTCTTGGACTGGAAAGAAACAATTAGAGTAAAAAAAAATTCAACATGTCCAACAAAACCTCCCATAGGGCAGGATTCTTTTGACCCCATAAATTTATAATACCTTCAAAATGATGCTAGAGAGGCTCTTCAAGAAGGGTAAAATCACATTTCACGGCCTTCGTAGTCATGAATTAACACATTTAATTAAATGCGCACTAGCAAAGTGCAAAAGAGCAAAAATTAAGAAGTCTGAAACAAATTGCTTTCTGGTTAATGCTTGGTTTGACGAGGAATGCAAAAGGGCAAGGAGAATGTGGAAAGAGTCAAACAGGGATAACATAAAGCTCAAAGATTACAAGTAGTTATTAAGAAAGAAAAAGGCTAATTTTCATGGTTTCAAGGAGGGAAGAACTAATCTTCCTTGGGAAAAGTAATTCCAAATTATCTTGGAAGGAGCTCCAACCGAAAAATATATAAACTGGAAATAGTATTACAACTTCTAAATGGTTTGACTATGCAAGACAACTCTATGAGCAGGATCTCAATGGTGACCCTCCCCCTTGGTAAACACTGATAATGAACTCTTCATGGTGCAAGAGGTAGAGATGGGTATCAATTAGTTGGGTGTTGGAAAAGAAAAAGAATTAGCTAAACTCCAAGCAGAATATCTAAAGTAGGGCTCAAAGATTCTTGCACCTCACATTAAAATTGTTTTCAACAACATCATACAATAGGGGCTCTCCACAAATTGGACAACTAGTCTGACAACACCTCTGTTCAAGAGCGGTGATGTCAATAATCCCTCCAATTATAGGACCATCATGATAAGCCCTTTGTTTGCAAAGCTATTTGGAAGCATGCTAGAAAAAAAAATCAGCAAGTGGACAAAAGAAAGAGATAAGCATGCTAAAGGGAAAGCGGATTTTAGACCTAAACATTCCACAGCTGATCATTGTATAACTTTAAGGCACATCATTGAAAAAGTTTGGAAGAAAAAGGAAGAAGTCTTTTGTTGCTTTGTTGATTTCAGAAAAGCGTTTGACTCGGTTCCTAGGGATAATATTTGGCACAGAATGGAGGAACTTGGGGTTCCTAAACATGTGAGAGCAGTTGTGCATAGGCTGTATGAATAGGTAAAAGTCAAAATTAGAAATTCAGCAGGCATTTCTGAAAGTTTCAAAAGCGATATCGGGGTCAAGCAAGGTTTCCCACCATCTCCTACCCTTTTTGGTTTATATATCGACAAGCTTAAGGAATGGTTAAATTCGCAAGGGGCTGATGGTATCTATTTGGGCAAGTTTATTATAAGGCTTCTTTTGTATGTATATGACCTTATTCTGATTGCTAAATCAGCTCTTGGTTTGTAAGAGAACTTACTATCCCTTGAGAATTTTTGTAGAAGTGTGGGGATGAAAGTCAATATCAGCAAAATGAAAGTAGTGGTTTTCTCTAAGAAAAGAAAACATAACCAACATAAGTTCTACTTAAAAGGCAACATTCTGGAAGAAGTTGCAGATTACAAATATATCAGAATTGACTTCAACAAAAATCTAAGCTGAAATGGTTGTAGAAAGAAAAGAACTTTGGGGGGTTGGAAAGCATTTTATGCTTTTCAAAATAGGTGTAGAGAGGCAGAGTTATGGGATTGTAAAACCACTCAAACTCTTTTTGGGCTTCTAGTGATTCCAGTGATTCTCTATGGTTGTGGAATATGGGCCAACGGTACATCTGAAATGCAGTGGAGACAAATTGAGAAAATTCAGAAGCGCTTAATTACAAACAAATTCAAGATTAAAAGTGCAGTTCCTTATGCTATCTTGTTAAGTGAAACTGGGACTGATCCTATTGAAGCAATTGCCATGGTGCGAGCCATAAGGTATTTTAAAAAATTGAGCAAATGGAAGAGGGTAGATGGCATAAGGTTGTCTTTAATGACATATTGTGCAAGAGAAAAAACACTTGGATGCAACAAAATAACAAATGGTTTAGTAAATGGCGTATTTTCTTGAATGTGTGTCCCATAAACAACAAAGAGATAAAAACTTTTTTTTTATGGAAAATTTCCACAAGTGTACTTGGGATAAGGAGCTAGGAAGAAAGAAAAAGTACTATATTGAAGTGTTTAATCCCAGTCATAGTCATCAACCAAAATCATACATAGAGGTCAATATCTCTTGGAGAGCCAAAATTCTTATTGCTCAATTAAGGAATGATTCTCATCAACTCCGTTGTGAAACAGGGTGCTGGAAAAGGCCAAAAGAAGCGTGGGAGGAAAGAGTATGCATTTTTTGTGCTTCCGGAAAAGTGCAATTATATATATATATATATATATATATATATATATATTTATAATATATATATATTATTTTAAAATGTGAGGCCTTCAAAGACAACATTGAAAATTATGCAGATATGCTAGCAACTAGCTCTTGGGATAATCTATTTAGCGAGGGGTTTGTCAAGACGCTGGGAGCATTTATTTTGAAGCTTCACAGAAAAAAGAGTCAAATACATCAAGCATATGAAGAAGCAATCTGTCCCATAGGCTATCTTTAGCCTCGTGGATGTTAAGATAATTTCTTTCTTCTTTCTTTCTTCTATTGTTTTATGAGTTGTAAGGCACATTAAACCATAAATATAATATGTCGTTATATAATATTTAATATTCTAAATGCACGCCTACGGCCATTGAATCTAACTAAACATAATGCCATGATATATCTAGTAAAATGACAAACTTAAATTGTAATTTTTTCATAAATAATCATAAAATTTAAATTTAAACAATAATTAAATTTATAAAACATATTTTAAATAATCTTAAAATTTAAATCTAAACAAAAATAATGTTGTATTACTTGGAGTGCTAATTACTTTGGCATTTGACTAAAAATCAAATATCACTTTCTAAAGTTAATATTATAAAAGTATATATATTTATTTTTTAAAATATGTTATTTTATTTATTTTTTTGTATTTTGTTGGCTATCATCTTGGTTTGCAATAATTTATTTCTATTATAAATGCAATGTATCATTGTTTTCATACAAGAACTAAGGTTGCCAGCTGGACATTTATGGCAAATCTGATAAACAACCACCATCCAATTACTCTAGCTAAGTTTAACAAACCTCTGGGTGTTCCACTAAAACTGGTAGCTTAACTAAACTATGTTACATAGAGTAAAAATAAATCTCCTCTGCTAACATTCAATGAGCATTTGACTTGTTGAGTGCACATTTAATGTGGGCATAATTCCCTGGGAGATGGTATCTATCTATTATAAGTCTTGAACCTTTAAATAAATTTGTCCATTTTCTTCTTATCCTTATGTAATAAAAATACCTAAAATATATGTATGTACCCACCTACTTAATACAATCTTTCTACATCTTCTTTGCATACAAAAAAGTTATATACACCTTGTATATATAAAACGTATATACATATAAGCTACCCTACACATGGATAAATTCTTGTCCATATGAGAAACTACATTGTCAAGGTCCTTGCACATCTACTTCTTTAGCAATGATATGTTACAATATGGAAAAAATGAGAAAGAGTTGCTAGGATTGTAAACGTAATAATGGAAGTTAATACCTTGCTCCCCAATTGGAAGTTAATAACGTGATCCCCAATTGACTTCAATCCCCAATTGACTTCAACTCGTCATATCTCCATTTTATTTGGCTTTGGGGTGAGAAAAAAAATCATGAGGTGTGGAGAAAAACAATCATGAGGTGTGTTTACACATGCATTGAAATCAGGGCTTTGCTCTTTAATTGCACAAATTAGAATTTTACCAATCAATAAAACCTAAATTGATCAAATTGTAAAGATCTTTAACACTAACTTGAATTCAACATGTTTACTCTATTTAACTATATTTATACAAGTGGCAAGCCTAGCTACTATGTAGCACTTGTTTACATATTGATCCTATCTACTTTTTAGGCAAATACTTGCCTAAATTATGGTGGGCATTAACTTATGGTAAATATGTTATTTATGTGAGTATGACATATTTTAAAGGATTTTAATTTTGGATAGTTTTCTTTATGAAACTTAACAAGGATTTTAATTTTGAGTGGTTTTCTTTATGAAACTTAACAATGAAAAAGCAACATAAATATTGCAATTGCATTTAAAAATTATGCATTAAGATAAATCATGTAACTAAGATTATTAAATTAACTAATAGCTCATGTAACTAAAATTGGTAGATTAACATTATTTATTGAATTTATCTTACAAGTATGGATATATTCCATAAATGTAACTAAAATTGTTAGATTAACAATAGATCATGTAATTAAAATTGGTAAATTAACATTATTTATTGAATTTAACTTACACATGTTGATATGTTCCATATATAATGACAATAACTGTTAAGATTGTCCACGGGCAGATCCCTTCGGGTGGAACTGCCCTGATATTTACCACAGCTTAAAAAAAAGAAAAAAAAACTACTATAAAAAATAAGGCAATTTGGCAACATCATTTTTCCCATTTAACAGGGTCATTATTTAATTATTAAGTTGTGACATTTTGCACCCATTTAACATGGTCTTTATTTAATTATTAAGTTGTTTCGTTTTTCTTATAATATGGTGAAACAATTTATTTGGTTAGATTGATTTTTTTTTGGTTATTTAAGCATTATATTTAAATAAATTTAATGAGACTTTTGGCTTTGGTAGAGGTGACGAATCAAACATATTATTCAAACAAAACAAAATTTCATCCAATTTTAAATAAATTAATACACATTATTTAAAGATTTTCTTAAATGATAACTCCTAACATGTTATTTGATATCATAACATCTGTGATTTATTCTCCTAACAATAATCCATTGTAGGAACCTGTGAATATTCAAATGAAGCTTTGTGAAACAAAACAAATATTTACCATACATCAAATATCAATCCTCCGAAATTGGGAATGAATTGAAAATTCTTGTATAGTTGTCCTTTATTAACTGCTCTGGTTTAAAAATGATACTGGAATGCATATGCATGCGGTAAATTTATGTAACATCCGCTGGTAAATGTAGAATTTCGAAGGAAGAGGATTGGAAAAGTCCATATTGGAAAACAAAACTTTTGTTCGGTCAATCCAAATGTGGGCCCTTTAAAATAAGGGCTCTGTTGATTATACCACCGTAGTCAATTAATCATGTAAGATAATAAAGTATTTATTGTTGTGTTGCATCACTTTACCTTACCTGGGTACCTTGGCATTCCGATTAGTCCTGGTATTAATCATTTCCACCTGCAAAGCATAACTTGAAGAAGATTGGTTGGAGGCACATGGTTGCATAGCTGTATTTATCATTTCTACCTCTGAAGCATAACTCGTAGAAGCATGGTTAGAGGCACATTGCTGCTCAGCTATATTTATCGTTTCCACCGCCAAAGGATAACTCGATGAAGATTGGTGAGAGGCACATCGCTGTTGAGATGTGTCGATGGGTAATGGAAACGGAGGGGCTGGAGGAATTGGAATGTCATCTCCTCCTTCCAGCATTTGGATGACTTTGCCTATAGGGGGACGGCTTGATGCATTGAACTGGAGGCACCATAGTCCAACTAAACTTAACTTTTTTGCAATCAATTGGTCCTCCTCTGACATGTCTTCTTTTCTGAGCTCTCCAAATTTGCCCTTCTTCACCTGATCAAAAGCCCAATCTGCATAGAAAAATTTGCTTGGTGTACTCTTTTGGTCATAGTCGATGTTCTTCCTTCCTCCCACCATCTCCATAACCAACATCCCATAGCTGTAAACATCAGATCTATCAGTGACAGGTCCGTGCTCTGTTGACCACATCTCTGGAGCAGAGTAACCAAGTGTTCCTCTCTTAGCTACAGAAATCTGACTTTCCCCTCTTTCTGAAATTTTGGCTAGACCGAAATCTGCAACTTTGGGCAAAAAATTGACATCCAGCAGAACATTAGCAGGTTTTATATCACAATGTAAGATGCGATTCCTGCACTCATCATGTAAGTATGCAATACCGCGAGCTGTGCCAACTGCAATTGAATGCATTGTTTTCCAATCCAACTCATGTTGATGGTCTCCATGAATATAATTGTCCAGAGAACCATTAAGCATGTATTCATACACCAAAGCTCTTTTGGATGCTTGAGAACAATAACCCAAGAGGCGCACCAGGTTAACGTGATAGGTCCTCCCAACTGTAGCCACTTCTGCAATGAATTGTTGTTCATTTTGTTTCGATTCATCCAAAATCTTGACAGCTATCAAGCGTCCACCAGGAAGCTTGCCTTTATAAACTGTGCCGAAACCCCCTTTACCAACCTTGTCTGACAAATTGTTGGTGTAAGCTATAATCTGAGAATAAGAATATCTGGTCGGCATTTGTGAAGAGTAATAATGTAAGAAATTCTCCACTGAGGGAGGTCTAGAGTCAACGGGTTCCATAAACGCTAAAATGCTCTGCTCATCCTCAGTTGCCGTCGTCAGACAACAACAACTTCCCCTACGAACCGCTATGCAAGAAATGACTACAATGCTGAAGACAACCAGGAGTATAAAGAATAACACTGAAAAAAAGACGAACAAGATCATTAGAGCATAGAATATAAAAAACAAACAACATAACGAAAATAGATCAATTTTCAAGATAAATAGCCTACCCGCCATTGCGTCCAAAGTTACTAAAGTTACCCTTCTGTCCAACAATGGTCCTTGACGAAAGAAAACAGAAATAGTGGAGTGAGATAACGTAACGTATACAAAGATGAGGCAAGACAATATGGCGAAGAAAACGAGTGTTGGAGATCCTTACCAGTGCAATTCCAGTTGTGAACATCATCGTGACTACAAATGCAATAAGAATAATCATCACCATAATAATTATCATAAGTATAAGGGGAATAACATCTTCCTCCGGTGGCTCTACAAGAATTGCAAAACTCGGGTAAAGACCACGTAATTTGGAATCCTATTTGCTTGAGTTGTTCAAAATTTGGATCATCGCTGATGTTGTAGTTCTTTGGAACTATTATAGGATAAGAAGTGCAACCGTGCAATCCATTATCCGGGTAAAAGAAGCATTGATTATTGTTTCCCCTGCAATCATACAACGAGATGTCACCCACTTGTTCGGATTCGCCAAGTAGATA
The DNA here is from genome assembly GCA_000404065.3 of Pinus taeda. Taxonomy (NCBI): domain Eukaryota; kingdom Viridiplantae; phylum Streptophyta; class Pinopsida; order Pinales; family Pinaceae; genus Pinus; species Pinus taeda. The sequence goes on along the minus strand of APFE030331415.1, from coordinate 101,401 downwards.
CGACTGTTGTGTACAGTTAACAATTGTTCCCGCCATATATTCCTCAGAAAGATTCAAGAATGGGGAGTTTTCCTTTATCCAGTCGAGCTTGACATAAGAATCACCTATATTATATTGGGCCATTCGAAGGGTTCGATTAGAATAAGACGAGTTAGTGATATCTCCAATGACTTCCACAATGAAATCGTCTCCCAGGTCTAGATGGAGCGGGCCGTCTTCTAACCAGACATCTATAAAGCCACATGTTCCGAAAGGATATTGGATGATGGAATTGCCTATAGTGCGAGGAGCGCAGTCTTCATATGATGGAAAATCTTGGGTGTTAACGAGGAAAGGGAAGGAAATAACACAGGTAAGAGGAAGCAGCATCATAATGAGGAAAAGGAGGCAGGAGCTCATTTTGGCACGTCCAGCCCAGCACGAAGACATACAGCCAGCCATGGGAAAATGAACGAACAAGTGAGTTTTCCAGCGAAACTAATCAAAACTGCAAAGAGAGTTAAAGAGTGATCTGCGTATTGCAAGAGAATTGGAAAGAGAATTAAATAATGATGTGCAGCAGAGCAATGAGGAAAGGGAAAAGGGAGAGTGGAAGGAGGACGGAAAATACATTGGATTGTGAATGACAAAACACGTCGAATAGTGAATGGATGATTGACTCGACTTTTCCAATGATCAAAGCAAGAGTCGTAATTCAATTGGTAACAATCACAACAATGGTGTGATCTGATTTCCTCTCACTGTTTCAATCATGACTCATTTAATTATCCTCAATGCATTGAGTTCAGTTTTTCTTTTCATCGTGAAAGTTCCTCGTTTACAATTCAGCATCGCATTTAGTTGCAAGAGAATGGCAACATCAACGGCGTAGGGAGGGGAAATAGGAAGGAAAAAGGGCAATGACCAAACCAACCTGTAAGTGAAAAGAAAAAAGTGTCATAAAGATGAAAAGATGGATGGTTTGACCAAAGGAAAATGGTCGTAATTCATTTGTATCCCCATCACAACCATGGAGGGGTCGTCGCAAATCTTCCTCCTCGTCATGATTCATAGCCAATGACCGCCGCCATCGACCATGGAGTCGTCGTCGCAAATCTTCCTCCTCGTCATGATTCATAGCCAACGGAATTTCGCCGATCTTTCACTGCCTAGCTATTCACAAACGTTGTAATGTTCTCCCCACCTATATGAAGTTAGGTTTTCTTTTCCTATTTGAATGTGATAGTTTCCTAATGTTTTCAAATCAAGTCACACAATCTAATCATGGACATCCCCTACTAACTTAAGACATTGCAATACAAGTTAAATTGAGCTACAAAAAGCACAAATTAAGCAGATATTGTAGAAGAAAAGTGTACAAAGTGAAAGGGGAACGTCGATGAAATAACTCCAGGTGTTGTTTCCTCTTTGATATTACTCATCTTTGCCTCCCATTGTAACAACCCGCTCTTTATTTTTGTAACTCTTTGATATTACTCATCTTTGCCTCCCATTGTAACAACCCGCTCTTTATTTTTGTAATTTAAAAATTGTGATTGAAACACCAGCATGGAACCACGATTCGCTAAGATAATTGAATCTCAAACTCAAAAAAAAAAGGCGTAGATTTAAATATTGAACGAGAATACTATATGAGAGTTATTGCTAAAGTTTGTTTTAACTTAATAAAATGAACACCGCCTAACAAAAGTTATGAGATTCGAAAGGAGTGGTGAAGGGCAGAGGATGGTGCCCATTGCTTTTGAAGGCCGATGAGAGACTGATAGGGAAGACTCTTAAGTAAGAGAAGATCTGGCCAAAACAAAGGACATTGCGCTAATTCTAAAACAAAGGGACACAAAGTAAGTGTAGATACACACAACACTAACGGGGAGGATTTCTTCTTCTCGTTTTTTCTTAGTTATCTATCGAGCCTTAAATATAGAATATTGGTGTAAATAATGAGTTGTAGAGCACAACAAAAGGAAGCCAAGGCAATTGTGGAGTAAGTTGTTGAGTCCTATGTTCTATGAATTTTGGGTGTTATTACTCGTGTTTTGTGTTTGAGGGCACTAGATGTGTACCTATGCCTACGAGGTTAGTAGGAAGCTTAGTGGATGACCAAATCACTATGGTTCTTGTTATATTACCATGTTAAACCACATGGACAAGGAAATCTAAGCCACTATGGCACTTGTTGGAAGAGTTGTTAAACCACCTATATAGTAGATTGTAGACCTATTTTGTGCTTTCTATGAAAATGTATTTGTGAAACCATCGAAATAGTGGATTCAATCTCTTGGAACTAAGCGATAGTCCATCTAGACCTTGTGTGGAGCCATGTGATTGAACTCAAAGGGTAAGTGAGCCATTGTGGGGTTTACTACCAAAGAGCAGTTGTTAAACCACCAAGATAGTGAACTCCACCTTGGTGGTTTCTACCAACTTTTGGTGTGAATTTTCCTTGAGCGAGCATCTCCTCAAACTTTGGATTAGGCTCAAGGGTGGTGCAAGAAAGGTTACTATGTAGTTGGTTTATGGTTGGGAGGAGGGTGGATGTCCCTCCATTTACCAACCGTTATAATATATTCAAACAAGTATTAAGATTATCCATATTTGAATCATAGGCTATGACAACCTTGTTATATTAATGATTGTGTATGATCTCGAATAATCATGATTGAATGCCTATAGTTCACTGTCATATTCCTTGGTAGCCACATTACATGCTTGTGTTTATAATGAATGGTTGCACTCTGTATTTTGCTAACATATGAGTTAAATGGATGTACCTAAAACTGTGTTGGTAGATACTTAATTTATCAACAAGGTGATATAATGTGAATTTATGCCTTGTCATGGTGTTGCTATGGTAAAATGTTATAATAGTTGAAATATTCCAAGATTGTGTTGTTTGAAAGATAGATTGTGGATCTCTTTCAATGGTATGCATTCTTATAGATCACATGATTGATTGATTTATCTCCCAAGTTTAACCAGCTTGCTCCAAGCAACAAGGTTGGATTGTATGATTTGTTTTCATCAAAAAGTGGGTATTTTGTGTAAATTGACTATGGGGGACACACTCTCATATTTCACTTGGTTTTGGTCTATTTCGAGCCTTGTTAGTACCAAAGTTATTTATGGTCTTGGCATGGTACTTTGAAAATCAAGTTTCATGGCTTGGTCCATATTTACCATGAATTTTTGCATTTGGGCTATTGCCCTTTTCCTTAGAAATTTTGTTGTATTCCCTGTTTCTTAACATGTTGCTAGAATATTGATTTCGGGTGTCCAAGGATAGTTGGGAGAAGCTTATGTTGTAATAGATTGAATTCCTTGGGGCTATGGTTTCTTTCTAAGTGGAAATTGCATCAAGGGGTATTATCCCTTGTGGAGGCCTGAATATCTCTAGGGCTAGATTTCCCTTCTAACTGATGTCCAAATTCAGGATCTAGAACATTTGGGGGTAACAAAGGTTGTTCACTTCTTGGGAGTTCATATGCTCATGGGCTCAAATAAATCCTTTTTTACTTTTCATGTCAAGGTCACAATGCCTTAGTAATATCAGGGCCTGCAAATGTATGTTGTACTACCTTTAAATCCGAACATTCAGGATTGGAAAAAGGCACATGCCTTTCTATAGTCTCGATAAAAGTAAGTCTGATTTTGTTCCTAGTGTTGGAGGGTTAGCCCACTAATAGAACCATGCTTAGTGAAACCTTTCACCAAGATATTTATAGGTTCAAGAATCCGGGGGTGTTAAAAGGTTGCACAATTGGACAGACCTGAATTTGGTAAAGGCCAAACACATAATTACCACAACGAGTATTTACACAGGGAGTATATCCAATACACATGGATTGCATGTGGTAATATAAGGGTAACATGGCAACTACATGGCAGGTGATGTGGTGATGATGTGGAAGATGACATGGTTGATGTCAATGACGTGGGGGGTTGTATCGCCTCGGTGGTTTCGTCCCTTCCTTGAAGCAAGTTAGAACTATTTTCAGCAGGGGTGAAATCGCTCTGACTGCCTGTTACACAGTAATTTGTCACTGTCCTCATCTCAGTCCCTCTATTATGTCATACATCAAATACACATGTCCATATCTTCCCACTCACGCAAAAATATTAAACAATTCTCTTTGATGTTGAAGACTGACCCTTTTTCCCTAAGTTTCTGCATCATTGCTAGTAAACCATTAAAATGTGTGACGATCCCTTGTCATGAACAGTCCAGTCACGATACTGTTGCAGGTGTACACGTGTTTCCCGCGACGGTCGAATTTTATGGCTCGGCGCGAGGCTCCCAGCTATTTATCGCGCCAATTGGTTTGCATGCATTACCTCCTTGTGATGTCATCACTGAGCTTTAGTTCATGACTTGCGATGATCCAAATTTGGCAAATTTGTTCAAACAGTTGACCTTCTGGTTGTTTCTGGAGCTGGTTGTTGGGTCAGTTTGGGTCACTTTTCCTCCTCTGGGATGGTGGTTCTGCCTGTTGTGCAACCTCCCTTAAGGATAAGCTCCCTCTCCCTCATTTCATGGAGACTCATTCTCCTATAAAATCACTCACCATTGCTATGATCTGCTAGTTCTTTAGTTGGGAGCTACTAGTTTTGAGTTTGGTTTGAACCAAAGTAGATAGCTTTGGTGTGAGTGTGGCAAGTGTGGGATTGCTAATAGTTTGGTATGAGTTTGTGGAGTGCCTTAACCTTGCATTAAAGATTATGAGTGAGAGAGAGATATCATCTATTTGGGAGACCCATTCTTGAGAGTGAATGCTTGAAGAAACATACTGACTGGACCCTCCGAGAAGGCTTGCGACGTCAAGACTTGGTTGTAAGCTTTGCTTTTGATTCATTTTAATACAATGAATGATGATTTCCTATATCTTTTGTACAATTTACTTGATAGCTTATGATTTATTGACTTTATAAGTAAATAGATCATTTTTGTTCTCAGTTACGTGCTCTGTTGTTTTCTTGTGGTGTTTCAGGTTGATCGCTCATTGAGGAGGAAGAGACGGAAACTGGAGCAACGCAACAGAAACTTCATCAACCACCAGTTTGAGGTAGGTCTCCAATGATGACTATTTAAGGGAATCGATTGTTGTTTTGTCTTTGCTTTTACTAGACCCACTCTAGGGCTAGAGGGGTTGCCTCTGTCCATAGAGGGAACACTTTCCTTTATCACAAGTTGGCGACTCTGCTAGGAAGTCCTTTTTATGTTTTCTTCTTGTTTGTCTTTCGATTTAGTGTCTCTTGAATTTTGGGGTTAAACCATCAGTTTTTTGGGTTACCTGGGTCAATCTGGGAATTCCCCTTACTGCTTGGAAAGATTATCTGGTGTCATTTAGGTGATGTTACTTTGTCTTTTGCTTAAGTAAGATCGTCGCTGAAGATAGCCTAACAGTCGCGATGACGTCACTGATGTTCTAGCTTTGTATTCGCCACTCTTTGGCTTTCGTCTCAGGTTTCTAGTTTAATTCCCGCGATGATTCCTGAAATCGGACCGTCTCTGAAAATGTGTGTACTTTAGCGACTAGTGTCTAGTTAACAGTGTAACACCTGCGACGACGTCTCTAGTTGACAGTGTAACACCTGCGATGACGTTTATAGTTGTCAGTGTAACACCTGCGACAATCCCTGTAAAGTTGTTTTTACAACTTTACCTCCTGAATCCACTAGTCTTGTTCATCCCATGTTGTTTCCCCTCTCCCATAAGCTTGTTTTGATTGCTTTTGGTTAGGGTACTGTCTCTTTGGTTTCATTGAGTGAGTCTTGTGTTTTTAGACCATGTGACCTAGCTCTTTAGAGGTTTCGTCGAGAAACCACTTGCTTGAGTTACTTGTCTATCCAAGGTTCATCCACAACCATCTTATTGATTTGCTTGAGGCTTTTTCGTTGCTTTTTTTCTTGCTAGTTGATTTTTAGTGTCGATTATTGAACCAATTTTTGATATTGATTTGATTTCTTCACTACCAAGCATAGATCACAATTGTTTGGATCGATCAGTTCACACTTTCTTGTTTGTTTCTTTAAATTCAAAACAAAAAAAAATTAAGGGATTGCATTCATTTGATATACGAAAGTGAAAGTATATGTGCATTTCAAATTTTCATGTTTGAGAAATTGAAAAGCGAACTCTAAATCTTTCATTAGTAGTATCAATGCATCGTGATATTAGTGTATTGATGCATTGTGTTTCTTAGTGTTTGCATTCGCTTCTTTCTGCTTGGGAATGAACTTTCTACCCTCCTTTAAGTAGGTGTTCATCCAAACGATTGATGTTTTACTCATTGTAGCTGCATCCTAGGAATTGTTGAGATACATTCGGTAGGGCATGAAAGCTGAAACTTAATCCAAGATCAACTCTAAAAGCAATTGAATAAACTTAACAACGCATTGGAACTTAACGCACATTATTTATAGGTCTAGGCTAGAGACGTGCTTCGACATCGTTAAACCTAGTCACTATTGTTTTCGCTTAAGGTTGGGTGATTCCTCCTTCTGTGACTCAATAGCTGCTAGTACAGACTTGTGCTCCCCATACCGTCGAGTATATATTAGGATACCCCACTAGGTTATCATCCTATATCTATAGGAAGCCGTGTCTGCCTCCTTATAAACCATAATGCACTGAACACAACATTCAGGAATATTGACTGCTGTACGGAAAGTCCTTGGTCATTTCTCTTCCATTTGATCACCAAGGTGTATATGCATTTTTACAGTTTGTTTGGTTAACCTTTTGCCTAGTTCCCCAGAGTAGTCACTTTCATTCCTTTTCAACTCGTTTAAGAAAAGGTCCATTTGAGCACTTGTCCTTTTAGGCTCATTAAACCTCGAAAGAGATAGAGTCACCTTTTTGTCCTTTTCTTCACTCTTGAAACATGAAAAGGTCAAGTTTTGTTCCTATGTCATGAAATATTTATTTTGTTGTTGATGCTATAGTTCTTAGGAAATATTACAGGATACGAAGTGCAACCATTCAATCCACTGTTTGGGAAAAAGAAGCATTGGCTTTGATTTCCTCTGCAATCAAACAACGAGATGTCACCCACATACGATTCTCCAAGTGGATACGACTGTTGTGTACAGTTAAAAGTTGTTCCTGCCATATATTCCTGAGAAAGATTCAAGAATGGACATCCTTCCTTTTTCCAGTCGAGTATGACAGAGGAATCACCTATATTATATTGGACGATTCGAAGGGCTCAATTTGAGTAAGACGAGTTAATGATATCTCCAATTACTTCCCCAATGAAGTGTCCTCCCATGTCTAGAAATATCAAGGCCACATGGTTCGAAAGGATATTGGATGGTGGAATTGGCTATAGTGTAAGGAGCACATTGTTCATAAGATGGTGTTGACGAGTTGGAATTTATCGCCAATAGCTAGAGGGTCTCCCCATTGTGGAGTTCCAATTAGACCTCACACAGTTTTGGATAGGAGCCCCATTCGGTATGTGGGCCTGACTGCCACATGGACATTTTTGCTCTTGGTTTTCAAATGAAAAGGTGTTAGAGTGAGGGAAAGAATGAAATGCCTAGGCAATGAAATAAAATCAACCCAAGATTGACAAACTCTAAAAAGAGGTACAAGCAAATCACAACAACAATAAGAAAGAGTATGCCATGAGAAGGACCAGTGAGACAAACCCAATAAGACATACATGAACAAGAACATGCTAGAGGCTAATTGCAAATTAGTTCACAATAGATCACTGACATGGCAAGAAATAGGTAAGTACAGATTGGAAAGAAAACATACATGTAACAATGATGAATCAGTCCACAACATATTATGTATATGAAAATACACATACAAGTACAGTGAAAATATCAGACAACCAATACAATCACAATGAGTAAGCATGAGAATGAGTGCCAAACATGAAGAACATCTTATTAATTATGTTGCAAATTCAAGGACATATCTTGCAATTTGTCAAATCCCAACAATGGAACATGGGCTCCTCATACTATTGCCTAATGCAACCCTAGCCTCATTGTAGCTCAGTCTACTAGCTATCAAGAACTAAGTGGGTCTAGCTCTCAAGCACAAATCAACTATCTAATCTTGGCCTAAACTCAAGTGCTAAAGGACCCCTACAATGAGGCACAAGGGTATACTTATATAGGTGAGGTGACTGTTCATCTACTGTGAACTTGACCTACCCTCATGACTCTTGAACTTCCTCACTTCTCACTCATGCCTCCTCCCTAGTACATGCTAATTTGATTTATGTATAGTTGTAGGAATTATTGCGAGCAATATGTACATACTACCAACAGAGTAATTGTGAGAATAATGAGTAGTGTTTCTAGAAACCCTATTACTGTTACACAATCATGATGAGACACTCAATACGTTTGTGACCCATTTGCTATGTTGAATGTTGATTTTACAGCGACAATCGTTGCCATCATGGTTGTCATAGCATTTTGGGTAGCTGCGTGGACCCAATTATCTTATTATTGAAACCCTGATTGTAAGGCTCTTACTTGAAACCCTTACTCTCTCCATGCAAATAAGCATTACCACTTGCAAACAAATAACATTGTCATAAATATGTAGACAAAGAATAATGTCAGAAAAATGACAAATTAACTAAAACTAAAACATCAATATGGGCCCCTTATAGTCCCCTTTTGTGGCACAGTGTTGTTGGTGAATGTTATCTCTATGAGGTGGCCTTGCGCTTCAAAATGTTTACAAAAATGCCTAAAAGAACTATTGATCTCTCTCTCTTTGCTTGAATCAATCATCAAGTGGTGTTTAGGGTGAAGGATCCATGAATTTCTTTATCTTTTATGGAGGAAGCTCAGTGACCACGGGGGCTTCACTCAATGAACCTCTGACATATCGCATGCGTTCATGGCATACTTAACAATACCCCTAATTTGACTACATATTGGAGAATAAATCACATTATTTAACCCCCTACCAATATAAACTCAATACACCTCCCCAATTTAAAAAACCCCTACTTTCACTAGATATTATAGGTATCCATTTTTTCATTAACTTTTTTTATACCCCTTTATATTTTTCATTAAATTTGAGCTCCATTTTGTATACCCATCAATATAAAAACCCTTTAGCCTCTATATATCCCCCAATATATTAAGTGAATTTTTTCTCAATATATATCCCTCAATATGAACCCATGTGGTATGGTATTGGTACCCATTGAAACCTCCGTGACAATGACAAGAGGCATATAGCTTCCTAGACTTCAAGATTTAACACTTTAATGCATGTGGCCCACTTTCTTGAATATGTTGTTGAACAACTATACAAGTTTCTTCTTAATGCCACAAATGTTCATCCATAATCTAGCATTCCGGTAGTCAAAAGAAAGTGCATCTCATAAAAAAAACTAGCAATGTAACTTTCGTTATTCTGCATAAAAAACAACTCCATTAAGAAGACTATTGTGTGACCCTTCTCTAAGTTCCTGTAATTTGGACATTAATTGTTAAACTAGAGCAAACATAACACACAGTGGATTTATACTCAGAGACTTAGACAACAATAGTAGAGAATAATTCACAGAGACAGACAAATGGAGAAACAACAAGATTACTCAATTAGAAACAATGGAATAGATAAAACAATCACTAGAGAACATAAATCAATTTGCATTACATAACAGGCTTGGGCCTTGGCTTGCTTTCCTTGGCTAGAGAAATTACAAATCTATAGAGGCAGAAGAAGGATCTACATTCCTATATGTGATTCAGATGGAGATCTGGAATGATCTAGAAACTAATGGCGGTAGAGAAGAATCTAGAATTCTGCATGTGATTCTAGAAACTACTGGCGGTGTAGAAAGATCTACAATCTTGGAGATCTAGAAAGATCTAATCTAGAATCCTCCGTGAATTTGGCTTCACACTTAACATTCTCCCACTTGAAGCCAAATAAGAGTGATCAAGTCACACTGAGTCCTACCATGCCTCTACATAACTCATGTTTATTTCATGGTAGAATCTTAGTGAGCGTATCAGCAGGGTTCCTATCTATATGGATCTTTTCCGAGGATAATTGTTCTTCCTCCAACACATGCCGGATCAATTGGTACCTTAAGTCAATGTGCTTGGTTTTTGAATGAAATGCTAGGTTTTTCGCCAAGTGAATGGCACTCTGACTATCACAATATAACACATACTTGTCCTACTTTATTCCTATTTCTCCTAGGAATCGTTGCATCCATAACATCTCTTTACAAGCTTCTGTTGCAACTATGTACTCTGATTCTATTGTAGAGAGGGCTACTATTCTTTGTAGCCTTGACACCGAAGATACTGTTGCACCTGCAACTGTATACAAATAACCTGTAGTGGACTTTCTGGTATCCATATCTCCAGCCATATCTGCATCTGTAAATCCTTCAAGCACAGTCTTATCATGACCAAAACATAAACAATAATGACTAGTACCCTTGAGATACCTTAAAATCCATTTTACTGCTTGCCAATGTTGTTTTCCTGGATTGGTAAGGAACCTGCTCACTACTCCCACTGAATATGCATGTCTGGTCATGTGCATACCATGGCATACATTAAGCTGCCAACTACTGAAGCATAAGGAATTCTTCTCATCTCTTCTTTATCTTTGTCATTATTAGGACATAATTCAATACTCAGCTTGAAGTGGGCTACAAGGGGTGTACCAACTGGCTTGGCATCCTTCATATTAAACCTATCAAGCACCTTCTTGATATATTTTTCTTGTGACAACCACAACCTTTTGTTTTTCCTGTCACACATAATCCGCATGCCCAATATCTGTTGTGCTGGTCCCAAATCCTTCATTGCAAATTTGCTACCCTAATCTTTCTTCAACCTATTGATCTTATTCTTATCATGCCCAACAATCAACATGTCATCCACATATAACAATAATATGATATACTTTCCTTGATCATACCTCTTGATATAGACACAATGGTCAGCTTCCAACCGTTGAAAACCATGTTCTAACATGAATGAATCAAATTTCTTGTACCATTGTCGAGGTGCCGGTTTCAACCCATAGAGACTCTTCTTCAACCTGCAAACAAGGCCTTCTTTTCCTTTTTTTATGAAGCCTTTTGGCTGCTCCATAAACATTTCTTCCTCCAATTCACCATGAAGGAAAGCAATTTTTACATCTAACTATTCACATTCTAGGTCTAAAGCAACAACTAGACCAAAAATGACTCTAATGGATGACGTTTTAACAACAGGTGAAAAAGTTTCAATGAAGTCAATACCTTCTTTTTTGGAAAAAGTTTTCACCACTAGTCTTGCTTTATACCTCTCATTCATTTTGTCACCTTCATGCTTAATCTTGTACACCCATTTGTTTTGTAGAGCCCTTCTACCTTTTGGGAGGTTTACCAACTCCCAAGTTTTATTTTCCTGCAAAGAGTTCATTTCTTCTTCCATTGCTTTCTTCCATTCTTTACTATGCTCGACTTTACAAGCTTCTTGAAAACAATTAGGTTCACCTTCATCATTCAACAAAATATAGTTTGAAGGAGGATACCTTTGTGAAGGCTTAAAAGGCCTAGAAGATCTGCGAACCAACTGTGGTGGTGCATTATCAGGTTGAATCTCTTGTAAAGGTTCCTGCAAGATTCCTTCTTCTTGTTGTTCATTATTTTCCACTTGTTGTTCTTCATGCTCCTGAATTTGCTGTTCATTTTCTTGTATTGGTGGTATGTTTTCCTATTGCTCTTCAAACCTGTCAATAACCTTCTTAACATCCAACTCACCTACAGTCCTCTTGAACACTTCTGACTCATTAAATATAACATCCCTGCTTCTAATAATTTTATGTTTGACTGGATCCCATAGACGATAACTAAGATCTTCATCCACATATCCCAAGAAAATGCATTTCATAGATTTATCATCTAGCTTAGTTCTATTTTCTTTGGGAATATATACAAATGCTTCACATCCAAAGATTTTCAAGTGAGAATAATTCAAATTCTTACCAGTCCAAACTTCTTCAGGGATACCACAATCCAAGGTTATAGTTGGAGATCTATTTATGAGGTAGCAAGTTGTCCTGACTGCTTCAACCCAAATATTCTTCTCCAAACCGGAATTGGACAACATACTTCGCACCTTTTCCATAATGGTGCAATTCATCCTTTCTGCGACACCATTTTGTTGAGGAGTACTAGGCAAAGTCTTCTCATGCTTTATGCCAAACCTGTTACAATATTCCTTAAATGCATTTGAGCAATATTCTCCACCATTATCTGTTCTTAAACACTTCAACAATTTGTTAGTCTCTCTTTCAATAGCAACATG